>JACXGM010022040.1:0-16776 GCA_016801145.1 Umbra pygmaea | reverse complement strand
GTGTTATTAATTAGCAATTAAAAATGATACGCAGAAGCATTACAGAGTGTTTTAGAGGAGAGGTCTGAAAAAACATGCCCTAGTGTTTTCTATGGTCTGGTGGGGGACACCCATTCATCACATTGTGCTGGTATTAAAGTACTGTACGGTTTTGTCCCAACTAGAACCAGACAAGCTGAGCCTATAATTGAGCTGAAGTTTAAAATGCCATTGCATTTCACCTAATCCTAAACCTTAATTTGACTGTTCAAATACAACATAAATCCCAGATTACAATACAATATAAATCCCAGATTGTTGTTTTTATTACCTACTGTCAGTCATGCTATTAGTTATATTATACCTAATCACATTCAGTACTTTTTAACAAACAGCTTCCACAAGGTGTCTGAATCCTATTGTTTACGTTGATAAACCCAAGAGAAAACTTTACTTGGCAGCAAGATTCTACGCTGCTGGTGTGCTCTGTTTGCCATAAATACAAAGTGAAACCTCATTTAAACTATGACTGATATTGATTTTTCTATTGTGCGTGAACATTTGCTTATCTAGAGCTGAGGTAAAGTGTCTCTTGACTGGGCTTGCAACCAAGAAAGTCAACCTGTCAATCAAATTAATTTATTTTTATGATCAGATTCTTTATAGTTCATGTTGAGGTGAGGAATGTTTGTTTTTCATTCATTACATTCCTTTATAGCAGGTTTCCCCAAATCTGATCCTGTAGGGCTAACATCCTGTAGGTTTTCACTGTAGCCTTATCAAGTAGGGGGAGACGTAACCCACCGCTACGACTGACAAACCCTGTGACAGGGGTCAGATGTTTGGGGTCATGAGATGCGAGCAAGTACAATAGACACTTTAGCATCAATGACAGCATGCAGTCGTTTTTGATAGTTGTATATGAGGCCCTGAATTCTCGCAGGTGGAATAGTTGCTCATTTGTCTTGGCAAAATGCATCCAGATCATGCAAAGTCTTTGGTCGTCTTGCATGAACCGCACGTTTCAGATCTTCCCACAGTGGCTAGATTAAATTAAGGTCAGGAGACTGTGATGGCCAATCCAGAAACTTCACCTTTTTCTGCTGTAACCACTGGAGGGTCAACTTAGCCTTAGGCTTAGGGCCATGAGCATCCCATGTGCAGCTTTCAAGCAGAAAAATTGAAATTATTGTCCAATAATATGCTGTGTTCATCCTGCAATCAAGGTTCCCCATGCCTCTAGAGCTCACACACCCCCAAATCATCAGTGAGCCACCACCGTGCTTCACAGTGGGGATGGTAATCTTTTCACTATAGGCCTTGTTGACCCCTCTCCAAACATAGCGGTTATGGTTGTGAATATAGCTCTATTTTGGTCTCATCACACCAAATTACAGTGAGCCAGAACTTGTGAGGCATGTCAAGGTGTTGTTGGTCATATTGTAACTGGGCTTTTTCTTGGCACTGGCGCATTAAATGCTGGTTTCTGGCAACTCGACCATACAGCTCATTTTTGTTCAAGTATTGTCAGATTGTGCTCCTTAAAACAACCACACCATATTTTTCCCCGAGGTTACCTGTGGGTTTTTCTTTATATCTCAAAGAATAATTCTGTTTTGGCTGAAATCTTTCTTGGTTTACCTGACCTTGGCTTGGTATCAAGAGATCCCTGAATCTTCCACTTTTTAATTAATGAATAAACAAGACTGACTGGTGTTTGCAAGACTTTGGATATCTTTTTACATCCTTTTCCTACTTTATGCAGTTCCAGTACCTTATTACGCAGGTCTTTTGACAACTCTTTTCTACTTCCCATGGCTCAGCATCTAGCCTGCTCAGTGCATTCCCCTGGACCGCTAACAACTAGTTTACTATTTATACACAAACACAAATGCTACAGGTGTGGGAAATTAACCTTTAATTGCCATTTTAACCTGTGTGTGTCACCTTGTGTGTCTGTAAAAAGGCCAAACATTCAAGGATATGTCAACATTTGATCTTGGCCATTTGGGAGATTTCTGTTATTAGTATGTTTTACAAAGGAGCCAAACCACCGTAATAATAAATGTCTTCAAATGATCACTACCCTTATATAACAGTCAGATTTTTTGCATGAACAGTCATATTGTCTGTTTCACACTTTCTCCCAGGTTATGCAAACTCATAAGCACAACTGTATATGTGGGAAAAGGGGGTGGTCGGACAAAAGCAAAGGAAATAAAATTAATAATCATCCCCTAAATCAGTGGTTCCCAAACCTCTCCTGGAGGACCACCAGCCAGTTATTGTGTTTGAACTACCTACTGGCTTGCACACCTGAATTAATTTGTCTACTAATTAACATGTCCGTAATGTAGTGGTTCTTGTGAATCTTGAGGGCTGCAGCTAAACTCTGGTATGGCTGGTGGTCCTCTAGGAAAGGTTTGGGAACCACTGCTTTAAATGACTTTCCCTACCAATAAACATAGCCAGCTAGCCTGGCTACCTGCAAAAATATGTGGTGGTCTAACCAGATCTTAACTAGTGTGTATAACAGTAAGATTTCCTATGAGTAAATGTAGGACCAAGGATGTCTTGTCTAAGCACTCCCAAAATACTGCCCCCTGGGAACAAAAAGAACAATGGCCTCCTTAGTTACTTAAGGACCAAAACAGCATATGTACATCATTACATAATGATAAGTAAATCAGATGTCGTAAGGCTAGCTCTTAACACCAAAATTCTCTCTCAAAATAAATGAGCAGCAGGCCACACGTACCAAACAGATGCAAAGAATACAGAGAGAGATTGTAACTAAGCAACACAGGGTTCTTATACAGGCAGGGAAGGTGGAGTGGAAACAGGTGGGCCTGCCAATTGGAGGCCCTGATTCGTCTGCTGCTCCTGATTGGACCTTCAGAGTAGAGAAGCAAAAGACAAACAGAAACAGACCGAAACATAGGGACATAACAGAGATCCTTGCTTTATACTGTAGGGTCACAAAGGTGTGTAATTTACTGGAAACGTTTTATGTTTAATGAGACATTAGGGATAAATTGTTTTAAAAGTGTCCGCCTTTTGGGTATTTTAGTGTTTGTACATACTGGGACAGTATGGAAAATGCAAAAAACATTTGAAAATTCAATTCACCCTGTACTACCGGTATATTGAAAACACATTATTAACACATTATGTGATGTTTAACTTTGTGAAATTCATTTATTTTGTAAATATACATTAATTTCAAAATCTGATAGCTTCAAAACACTCAAACAAACGTTGGTACAGTCAACTGTTTACCACTGTGTAACATCATCATTTATTTTTATAACACTTATTAAGCATTTGGGCATTGAAGGTAGCAGTTAGGTTAAGTTTAGCAAGTTGAATTTTCCCCCATTCATCCATTATTCATATCCTCAGCTGCGCAACTGTACAGGGCTTTTTTTGCCTTATTTTGCGCTTCATAATGAGCCACACATCAATTGGAGACAGGTCAGGACAGCAAAGAGGCCCTGCTAGCACACGCACTCTCTGCTTACGCAACCATGCGCTTGTACAGTAATCCAGGCAGAATGTGGTTTGGTGTTGTCCTGCTTAAAAATGCAGGGACGTTTCTCCGACTTTGCTTGGGACCTCCAACACGTGGCAACACAAAGTGACAGTGCTCCCCGGGATTTGGGATAGATAAGTCGGATTATCTACCTTGCCACATAGCTCTCCAGTAACTCACTGTGTGCAGATCGGGCGCCTGTAAATGAAATTGTGGAAGTATAGTTAGTAAGTGTCAATAATCCCACGCATGATCTGACTAAAAGCTTCCGTGTTGGATGGGCAGTGTGAGAAGTGTGAAAAGAAATTTGTCAAGGGGGAGTTACGGAGCTGCCGACCTGGCAGGCTTAGTGGGAAATTGGACAAGGGAAAGTTTTACGGGACCATTTGAGAGGTGTGAAATATAGGAGGAAAATGATTTTACTCTACGCTACATTAAGGTTTGTGAGTTTTTTGCAAACCTGATAGCAGTTGTGAAAAGACACCTACATTGGTAATTTATTACAAAAGCCCAGAGTGTATTATCGCTATTAAAAACCAGTGAATGCAATTTGATCAGTAAAATGTACTCCTTAGTAACATATAGTACCCATATTATTTACTCACATGGGTGTCAGCCAATTAACATTCAGGATTCGAAGCAACACTTTTAAATGTTATAATAAAAAAAATGTAATGTTAATTTCTAATTGGCTAGAAGTGCAAACATGACTGTTAGATGTGTTTGGGACACATCATCTGCAAATACTTCGAACACATACGGCTCTGTTGTCGCACCATCTAAATAGTACATAAGAAACAAAAGAACCAATATGATAGTTCTTAGATGTAGGAGAAGAAGGTCCTAGTGATTGGAGGAAGTGTGGCATATAAAAGGTTATTTAAGTTATTATAAGATCTCATCTTTCGTTTCTGGCCCTTATTTCTTTCTTATCTGAAAGGTAAATCTGGATTGCACAGTTCTATTGCTTTCTCTTACTCAGTGCTGTTGCTGCTAATACTGTAGGTCTATGTAGTCCAGATGTGGAGCAAGACACAGCACAGATGTTAGAGGAGGAGTATTGGGATCATAATAGGCATTGCTCAATGGAGATGATGATGGGGTATGTGATTGGATGAGTTATCTGACTGGTATGGATATATTTAGACAGTTTACTGGGACAATTCATCAAACATAGAATTAAAGGGTATTATCTTTTTCAATTTGTCACAGAGCATAAAAACAGTACTTGAAGGAGGAAGTGTATTCCATTTTCATTTTAACATAAAGAGGTTCAACCTTGGGCTGCGTGTCTGTGAAACATCGGCTTTCACAAAGTGTTTCAAAGTGTATTCTGACTGCATACAAATTTCGGCATGGTAACCATGCCAACTTAACATTGCAGAATGAAAAGTCAAATTTAAATCTTTCATGGAAGATTTCTTTTTTTTTAGATCTAAGCATTTGATTTCATGCTCTAGATCTGGGAGTGAATTTTTGGCAGGTTGATGGAAAACATAATTGCAAAGTGAAAAAGTTTATTAACATTGAAGATCGATTGTATTCCTCATATTTTCAGGGTTTGGAGACATGCACTATCAGATCTAGTTCCTTTTTCGATTTTTATGCTCTACTGCTACTATACTTTGTGCCTTAATAACTGGAGCTGTTAAATTCTCTTATCTTAGATCTACCTTATTTTTGTCTGGTCGGCGGGATGGTATTCGTATGGCATATGACTCTGCATAGTTCTATATCGTATCTTGTAGCAGATGTGTTGAAGTCATGGAAGGAGATATTTTGAACACATGGCACCCACTCAGCGATGAGGGGGTATATTTTCAGCTCCTCAGTCTTCAACCCTTTTTTTCTCACTCTGTCTCTATGACACTCCCAATCCCACCATCAGCCAACATCTGGAAAAGTTTGTTCTCAAACTTTTTCTTTTATAATAACCATTAAAGTTTGGGCTTTTTTATTACTCTTTTGGGGTTTCGGTCTTTTTAAAATCCTTCTGATACATTGTACTTTATGTCACAGAGTTCATGATATAAGTAGTGCATTATGTACAGTTGTGATCATACATTTACATACCCCTGGCTAGATTTGTGAAATTTTGTGCCCTTTTTAAATCATAATTATAAGTACCCCTAATCAAAACTGTACATACCCTTGAATGGTTGGCCTGATGATATACACGCAAGTTGTTATTAGTGTCTGTGTATGAATAGCTTTCGTAGCTCTTAAAAGACCCCTGCACATTTCATCCAGGGTTGCACTGATTGTGCTGGATACTTAGCCATGGGGAAAACTAAAGAACTGTCGAAGGACCTGCAAGAAAAGGAAGTTGAACTTCTTAAATCAGGAAAAGGGTATAAAAGATATCCAAAGATTTCAAAATGCCAATCAGTACAGTTCAAACTCTGATAAAGAAGTGGAAAATTAGGGATTCTGTTGATACCAAGCCAACTGCCAAGAAAATAGTTCTGGATAAAAAGAAAACACAAGTAACTTTAGCTGAAATACCGGCTTTTTTACTGAAAAGTAATGTGGCTGTTACAAGAGGCACAATAAGGAGGTACTTGA
Organism: Umbra pygmaea; assembly: GCA_016801145.1. Classification (NCBI taxonomy): domain Eukaryota; kingdom Metazoa; phylum Chordata; class Actinopteri; order Esociformes; family Umbridae; genus Umbra; species Umbra pygmaea. The sequence goes on along the minus strand of JACXGM010022040.1, from coordinate 10,700 downwards.
ACAAAAATATGCTGCATGGTTGAGTTTCCAGAAAAAATATGTTAATGCCACAAAATAGCCTGCTTTCTATATGCCAAACAGCACCTACTATAGATATGCCTCAAAACTGCTGGAACAAAGTAATTCTGAGTAATGTGACCAAAATGTAATTTTACAGTCACAACCATAAATGCTATGTTTGGAGAGAAGTCAACAACGCCTTTGATGAAAAGTACACCATCGCTACTGTGAAGCATGGAGGTGGATCTCTGATGTTGTGGGGGGGTGTGAGCACAGGCAGCCCAGCGACTGTAGGCAAAATTGATGGCAAGATGAATGCAGCGTGTTATCAGAAAATATTTAGAGGACGATTTGCATTCTTTAGCCTGGAAGCTGAGCATGGGACGTACTTGGACATTCCAACATGACAATGATCCTAAACACAAGGCCAAGACGTCCCATCAGTGGCTGCAGCAGAAAAAGTGAAGGTTCTGAAGTGGCCATCACAGTCTCCAGACCGCAAATTCATTCAGCCATTTAGGGAAGAACTGAAATGTGCAGTTCACGCAAGACAACCAAAGTATTTACGGGACCTGGAGGCCTTTTGCAAATGGCAGCATTACCACGTGAGAAAATAAAAGGCCTCATCCACAACGGTCAGAAAAGAATGCAGACAATCATTGATGCTAAAGGGGGAAATACACATTATTAATAACTAACGGGGACCATCTCATTATTTTCTTTATTGCCATGTGTTGTTTAGTGATTGTGCTATGTTGTGATGCTTTATAGTTTAATTTGAATCCAATTAAAATAAAATAAATGTGTTTTGCCTGAACACTCATGTTTGTTTTTAGGGAGTTGTACACATTCTTACATATTCTGCAAGGGGATGTAAACTTATTAGTAGGATGTATAATGTGGGGCGTAGGGTGCCATTTGGATGTTTCCTCTGCGTGTTGATCCCCTGGTAGCTACAGTACATTGTAGTCTAAGAAAGTGGTGAAATATTGCTTTCTATAGCCTAGAGTCTCTGGTTCACAGATTTTGCTTTGATGCTAAACCTGTTGTCTATAATTATAGGACTGAGATACTGTATGCTTACTATTAAGTCCTCAGGGTATTTCACATTTGCTGAGCCCTCAATAGATATTTGCCACACTATAAATTGTGGTCCCAGAAGTGTGAACCTGTTAAATGTTTCACCATTATTCTTTTTAAAAACCCAGAATATTTTTCATTGTAATGTATCAGTGTTGACCCCAGGTCTGTTGCCTGTTTTTCCCTTTAGGTGGTGCTTCTTAGCGGGCATCTAGACAGCTGGGATGTGGGCGAGGGGGCTATGGATGATGGAGGTGGAGCACTTATCTCCTGGGAGGCCCTATCTCTGCTTAAAGACCTGGGTACGAATCCCACCTGTCCAACTGTATAAATGCATTCATAATCGAGTCCAAATCAAGTCATGTAACAGATGAGCACCTCTGGTCATTCTCCATTTGAGAATGTGTCATTTTTTATTGAAAATGTAATGAGACATAAAGTAGACCAGCTTCTTCTCAAACCCAAGTCTGGGGACTGGCATGTCTTAGAATGTCTTATGTATTATCTAACTATTCATTCATTTGTCCGGTCAGAGCGAATGTTACAGGAGATAAAAAAATTATACATTTTTTTATTTAACACCGGAACAATACAGGGACAATAAATATAAAGCAACTTCAGAAAATGCATTATCATATTTGTGAACCTCTTGGAAGCGGATATTGTCCTTCATCTCCAGCATGCTGTAGTATTGGGTTGTCACTTAATAACAAACAGGCTAGCTAGGTTCAATATAGCTGAATGCAAAGTAAGACATTTTGGTAGGGTGTCCTTTCTATGAATGGGGATTGTCATCACAATATATATTGGAGATCTTGACTAGTATCAGGTGAATTGTAGAATTAAAAAAGGCTACGAGTTGGTTGTTTGTTTGGTTGTTGCGTGAGAATGAGGGAACCATTTTGTCATACTGATTGTTGTTGTTGCTTTGTTTGAGCTGTTGAGTTCTGGTTGTGTGTCTAGGTCTGCGGCCCCGAAGAACCCTCCGAACGGTGCTGTGGTCCGCAGAAGAGGAGGGAGGGGTTGGGGCACAGCAGTACTTCCAGCTTCACAAGGTACATTTCTGTCATGGTTCACCTTGTTGGCTTTTCCATGCCAGGCATCTTGGACACACTCCTAACGTTATTATTTAGCTGTTGTGGCACATCTTGGACACACTCCTAACGTTATTATTTAGCTGTTGTGGCACACACACACAGTCTACCTGTTAAAGAATGTCATACAAACCACTAAAGCAATATTACACAACTATGAGAGTACAGCAATTCTTGCATTTGGACAGTTGATGCGAGGCCTTTTCAGACTGTATGTGTAATAGCATATCACTATCAATATCTGCTGGCTTTTGATCAATATCAGTTGTTCTTTGCCAATCAACATGTGGTGGAAACTTGCTTCATCCTAAGCTCTGAATCTATTGAAGCTGGAGAGGAAACCACAGAGTAAAAAAATACCACCATTCTGAGAGCCTGGTGGTTAATGTGTATTTTATCCAGAATCTCGACTCTAAACTGAGTGGTTGGTGGTTAGAGGGTACAAAGCGTTCACGTACTGATTTTGGACAGCAAGACACCGACTGCCTGGCCTGCACTGTAACCAACTACAATGACTACCATTTCCACTGATTTCTTAGTAAAGCTTTAGTAAATTACTGGAGACCATCACCACTGGAGACAGTCACCACTGGAGACAATCACCACTGGAGACCATCAGCACTGGAGAACATCACCACTGGAGACCATCACCACTGGAGACAGTCACCACTGGAGACCATCACCACTGGAGACCATCACCACTGGAGACCATCACCACTGGAGACCATCACCACTGGAGACCATCACCACTGGAGACCGTCACCACTGGAGACCATCACCACTGGAGAACATCACCACTGGCGACCATCACCACTGGAGACCATCACCACTGGAGAACATCACCACTGGAGAACATTATCACTGGAGAGGTTCTTGACTCCAAACTGTCCATTTGAATCACTGCAGCTCCACCAAAAGCAAACAAGTCTCCTTAACAAGTCTCTCTTCAATGCAAACAATTACATGTAGTAAAATGTGGTTTATTGTGTGTTCTTATTCTGTATGCTAGGCTATCCTGCCTGCCCTGAACCACAAAGAAAAGACAATTCTAAGATTAAGCTAAACTCATCCAACTTCACATTGGTTGTGTTTTGTCTTGAAGTACAGCTTTCAAAAAATGGACTATTCGACCAAATAATCAGTGATAAAAACAGTTAAAACGCATATCATTATTCAATGTAATTGAGCCACTTCTGAAAGAGACTGTCATCAGTACATTTCGTCAACTACACTGTAAGAAACTGCCTTTCCCACGTAAGAGCATGTCAGGTGTCCTAAAACCGCTCCTTCCCATTTTCTTCCCCCACCACATAAAATTAGTGTCCATGAAAAGTTGTAGGTTTCATTCTTATTTTCCACACAGAGGATGCACTTCTTGAAGAATGTCTGAGAGCAGAAACCATCCCTTGACACAGAATCCCTCTTCTCAAAGTACAGGCCTATTTTCAACCATACATTCACTGTACATCTGTAGTCCTGGAGAAGATAGTGTCAACTCACGCATCGCACCTCACGGCTAACCTGCTTGATGCTGTTCTCCAGTCTGGCTTCTAGCTCATACACAGTAAGGAAGTCTAAAAATTCCAAAACTGCATCAGACCTGCCCTCCTGTGTGACATTTTCTTCCTCCACACAGCTCCATCCCACTACAGTCAAGCCACACTGAACTGCTTCGTGAACCAAGACCCGAATCCAAAAATGGGATCTGCGCTGCTCAGACTTTTGCATCTTTTAAAGAATTAAAAAAATTAAATGCAATAAATAATGATTGTTTTCATTGTTATTTTTATTAAAGCCATTTCCTTTCATGTTTCTCTCATCTTCTCGACTCCAGGTGAATATTTCCAACTTTGACCTGGTGATGGAGTCAGACATGGGAACGTTCACTCCACTAGGACTGCAGTTCTCAGGCAGTACCCAGGCCAGGGCAGTCATGGCTGAGGTGATGAAGCTACTAAAGCGCATCAACACCACCACCCTGGAAGAACATGCAGAGGGCACTGATATCGAGATGTGGATGGATGCCGGGGTGCCAGGTATGTTGGCTAGTTTATAGGCTGAGTAAGCTGGATCCTGAGTAAGCCTGGTGTATTAGTCACATTTCCCTGTAAATGGCTTGGACTTCCAATATTAGTTCACAATTTTGTATACATGTTATAACGCTTAAGTTAAATAGTTTTGTCTGTTTGAGGGATAATATAGTAGGCTTGCTATACTATTCCATTTGGACCATTTTTCCATCAAGGGTATGACCTTTGTCACCAACGCTTCAAAGTCATTTGACGCTTTAGAGAGATTATCCCCCGTACATGCCAGCAATTAATGCTTGGTACTGTTGGAAAGAGGAGACGCAGACGAAAAAATGAATTGTGGCTCATCCATGTGGGTCATCAGGGCCGAAGCTGTTGCGCCTCAAAGTCGGTCGTTTTTCTTAGATAGTCGTTTTTTACTAAACACATTACAGACAGGAAGTAGGAAGTGAAAATGACGAAATAACAACTCGGCAATGATGTAGGACATCATCCTGCACAACTCCAACACTTTTTGGAAGTGAAAAATAGCTGGAATTTAAATGCCAATAGAGGTAATGTCCCCTTTGAACAGATGCTTATATGACTAATGCTGTTCCTCCTGTGTCGACCACAGCAGAAGTACTTGTGACCATTAAATAGGAAGCAGCTATTCATTTCTCCTTCTGTCTTAATTTCTGTGGAAGTTATGGGTTTCTCAGATGACATTATATAGAACTGAAATATGCTGTTGGTTTTCAATAAAAATAAATAAAACATGACGACAAGGAAGTTTCTAAACATACCCCCAAAATCTCTATATATTTAGCAGTATTTTGCTAAATACTGTACATCAGTGTTCCTCAAACCCTTCCATGGAGGGCCTAGTGTATGCTGGTTTTTGGTCTTTCCCTTCAATTAGAGCATAATTAGGACCTAGACTGCCAGGTGAGGGGAGATCCCAACCAATTAGTGAGCTACTCCATCAGGCTTGTACAAGGTAAAAGCAAAAACCTGCATACACTAGGCCCTCCATGGAAGGGTTTGAGGACCACTACACTAGGCCCTCCATGGAAGGGTTTGAGGACCACTGCTGTACATTGACATGTTTTCCTCAATTGGGAAAATTGGGTGTTCTGCAAAACATATTTTATTCAGAAGGGAGATTCATATTATAACCATGAGAAGTTTGAGCACTTTCTGTGTTCTAATAATAATGGGTTCAAATTAATTTGAACTTTAATGTTTAAATTAAAAGTGAAACACTATGACTAATGGGTTGACTGTGATTTAGTGGTCAACCGAACGAAAGCGGATAGACCAAACTGCTGTAGCCTACTCAAAGGAACTGAGAGAAAGAGAGATTATGTTTAGGTTCTCTGACCTACTTAATGTATGTGGGTTTCATCATGATGGGTTTGAAACAACGGATTTCAAATACCTTCTAGCTAAGCTGAAATACCTGATCCAAGCCTGAAACCTCATCTGGAGAACATTGAAGATGTTTCTCTAACATCTATGTTATTCAGAGTATTTACACAGTGTCTCATATTGGTTATGCTGATTCTGTCTATTAAATATTATTCTTTAAGTTCTCAAGAGAGAACCTGTTCTTAGAATAGCATTTAAACGGAGGGATACAGGCCCAGACCAATAAAACAACTGACCTGAGTCCGTTTTCCCACCGCCAGTGCAACCTATTGAGGGCCTTATACTTCACAGTCAGCCACACGTACCCAGACACAGTGTTAACACACCTGTGTAAAGACTTTAACAGCCTTCTACTGTAAACGAAATGCTTCAGGAATGACCTCACCTTATTTCTATGGATGGAAAAAGTGCCATTCTGAGTGGATGAAAGGTGTGACATATAGAGGGGCTGAACACTGTCTGTGGGTTTCAAAAGCCACAATGTTAAACAAATGAACCGCCGAACCCAGCTGTCCAAACACCTCTCCTTTCAGCATGGGCTAGAGGCCTGTGTCTACACTTCAAATGGCACCTGACTCCCTATTTAGTGCACAGCTGTTGAGCAGGACCAATAGGAATTTGGTTAAATGTAGTGTGCTATTGTAAGGGATAGGGTTCTATTTGGGATTCATTATAATAGAATTGTATCTCCATACTGGGAACTTTTACTACACACCTTCCTTCATTTTCCTGAGTAGCAATGTCATGAGTTGCATATTCTCCCTATTTGGGTACAATAGTGCATTAAATAAAGACCAAAATGTAAATATGTTTTATTGCATTTTAATCTTAACCAATGTTTTCTTAACAAAATCAGTTGTGTAAAATAGCTTTGTCCACTCTCATCTTGCCGACTCACTGTTGCTGCTAGGGATTTTGAAACCTTTTATCAGAGGTGGACAAAGTACTGAGTAAAAGTACTTTTCTGAGTAACTCTAGTAGTTTTGGAAAGTCCTTACTTAAGACCAAATTGATCAGGTAAAAGGAGTTCACATCTTACCGGTGACCATGATTGATATTTCCTTTACTCTTTCTAATTGTTTTATCGGTTACTGTTAAGATATGAACTCCCTTTACCTGATCCATTTGGTCATAAGTAGGGACTCCCCAAAACTTGTGAACTCAGAGTTACTTAGAAAAGTACTTTTACTCAAGTAAATGTTTACCTCTTCCTTTTATGTGTAGGACCCTCATAATGTATGTTGAGGTCATGGCAAAAAAAAAACATAAAATGATTCCAATTATATTTTACTCTGGACTTGTAATTTTAAAGACTTCCTCAAGATTTGTGAAAAAAAAAAATGTGATAGTGATCACCGATAAAATGGATCAATAACCACAAATGTAAGATGGTGCAAAGGCCATCCTAGTTCCCTGACCTTAACACAACTGTAAACATATAGGGTGAGCTAAAGACCAAAGAGTCTGAAGGACCTGGAGAGATTCTACATGAACGGTCTAAGATCTGCATGAATGCTCGAAGATGCTCTAAGATCACCTGCTACTGTATGTATCTTCTCACTTTAACAAAGAGGTCAGATGGCGCATTGTTTAGGGACTCAGACTTGTAGTCAGAAGGTTGGCGTTTCGATTCCCGACTGTGCCAAATATCAGTTGTGTCCTTGAGCAAGGCACTTTACCCTATGTTTCTCCAGACCGATGTCCCTGTATTCACTGTAAGTCGCTTTGGACAAGAGTGTCTGCTAAATGTCTTAAATGTTAAATGTAATCAAACAGTGTTGTTGAAGACTCAGTGACACGTTTCCCGAAAATATCCCACCCTCTGCATTTCATCTGTAGTTTTCTGTAAATAAAACAGAATAGGCATTTGATTTCATCCTAAATGTACGATGAGATTTTTTTTGTTGAAACAGGCTGCTAGATTGTGCTGTGTCCATCTGCACATTTTACAAGTACCAGATTGCCAAGCTTAAGCATCGACTGCTACCAGATAAAGTTATATTGCTCTAAAAGCCTGTGCTTCACTTCAGTCGCTTGAAGAAGTGAAAAAGGAAAACATAACTCAATGGGATGGTTTAGCTTTGTAAACAATGAACATGGTGAGCATGTTATTGTGTTAGAATGCATTATGCACTGCACATTCTGTCAGAACTTCACACTGTACTTTCAAGGACACATTCAAAAACCAGTTAACACTTTGATGAAACCAACTGGCCTTCTGTGCTCTTTTCTTCAGGGGCCAGCCTGCACGTTGCAGACAGCAAGTACTTCTGGTTCCACCACACAGATGGAGACACGATCTCTGTTCAAGACCCCATGGAGATGAATCTGTGCTCTGCCCTGTGGGCTATTGTTGCCTATGTGGTGGCTGACCTGGAGGAGATGCTTCCCAGATAGTCCACTCTGATAGGGAAGACATTACCATTTTGGAACCTTAGCAGACTACTACTTTTGATTCAAAATGATTGCACTATCTACAGTATGAGGAATAATGTGCCCTTTAATTTTCTTATATACAGTATACATCGTTTTTAAGTTCTAAGTTTTAATTATGTATACAAAACACAAAGTGTACACATTTGAATAAGGCTGAGTAAGCAGATCTTGAAGGACCAGACGGTGGGCCCATGGCAGGGCACCGGTTTTTGTAGTGGGGGGGTAATGGCGTGGGCTGCTTTCATTAACAATTAGCTAGTTGGACTATGGCTGCAGATGGGTTAATAGTCAACTCCCAAAACTACATTTCAGTTTCTGGATGCCATGTTTATTAAACAGTGTTTCAAAAACAAGTCAGTAGCATTAAAGACAACCATGACATTTCTGCAGGACAACGTTACATCGCATGTGCCCAAGTACTTCATTGCTTGGCTAGCCAGAAAATGCTTAACAAAATGACAGAATAATGACCTGGCCTCTTGAACTGTATGAAATGAATATGAAAGTGCTAAAACTGTTATTGGTTAGGTTTTATATTATTTTATACATGTTTTATACTTGTTTTTATACTTTTTTTAAAGGGGCACGGTGTAGAATTTCACAGAGTGAAAAGAGAACTATTTTCTCTTTCAGCTACCAACTTCCAAACACTTGTAGAACATGTATTTCGTGATATTTGAAGAATCGGAATAAGCAGTTTAGACAGGACAATGATTTCTTACACAATGCAATTCATATTTTGCAAATTGAACAGGATTTTAAATGAGTAAACATTTCGAGTTTTGCTTCCACAGTGTTTGTCAATTGCACAACACCTATCTGATATTATTATAATGCATGCATTTTTACAGCATTTTTACACGATTTGTAAACTGTTCATTTGAAAGAGAAAGTAGTTGTGTCATTACAGCTCAAATTTTATAAACAGCACTTCTTAAATTAAGTGAAGAAATGGTAATATGTACCGGTATGTAGATTAGAAAAAATTGTTGTATCTTCTCCCTGAGAAAGACAAATATTTTTTTTCTAATTTTGGGTTTAACTGATAGCATTGTTTCTCTTCAATGGTTGGAATAAATCTTGAAGAACATTAATTGCCTATTAATCGTGCACACTCTGTAGTTCAACATTGACTGTTGGCCAGTAAAGCTGAGAATTGCAGGGGATCACATTGACTTATAAACTTTTATTGAGCAAGTCTAATGCAAATCTAATAATAGTCTTATTTTGTGCTTTTCTAGCTTTGATTTTATTCGTTCAGTTATTCATTCAAAGATCAAAATCTTGGCTGAAAATCAGTGGGCTGGACTTAAACCAGTGGGCTGGACTTAAACCAGCGGGCTGGACTTAAACCAGTGGCCTAGACTTAAACCAGTGGGCTGGAATTAAACCCAAGCGAAGCAGTACTTGTGCACCAGAAACCATACTTCTTATAGATTAGTTTTTTTATGTTTAAAACCCTCGTGTTGTCCTCTCGATTGCCGTACACCTTTTGTCCTCTGGGGTCAAAAATGACAAGGGTTTTTAATGTGTCTTTTTAGGCATTTGAAAATGCTTTACATGAAGACAATGGGAAACAGTGTTTGGGTTTTTTCAAACCCTTTTACACAATGACCTCATTTAACCTAATTTGAAAATTGGGCACGCATCCTCCTCTGTATTTCCTTGCATGGTCACGTTAGATACATGAAGTGCATCCATAGTTATGTGACAGAGGTCGGGTGCCAGACTGCTGTCAGGGCAGACAGGATGAAGCTGGTTTACAGCTGGTTTACAGCTTTATGACTTCCTTTGCCTTCGCCAGACCAGGGGCAGCTGTTGATCAGCTAGGCTGTTACAGATGTCCACTATCAGGGTGCAGTTCCCACGTTTTAGTCACTCATCAATCCATGTGGAAGTTAAAGACAGAGATTTATTTGGCTCTTTCCATACACTTCATTCAGTTGTTGGGTAATTTATTAGGCTGTATATGTTCCAGACAAGGTGGTCAAGTTGCCCTTCTAGAAATGAAATGGCCTGTGGGCTAAGTGCCCCCCACTCTTCCTCCGTATTTCTGTCCTTTCAAGTCACATATTTCTGTCTAGATTGTGACTCTCTCTTTCTAAAGTCACATAACTGCCTGGCTTCAAATAGGACGTCTTAATGAGTATCAGAAATCTGTAAGGCCTCACGCTGAGAGAACCTTGCTCTGCATTACTCGCGCTAAACCACAACCAGATTCATTTTATGTAGGCTTAAAAGAGGAGGTAGCCCACTGTGATGGACCTGTCTATATCGCACACTGCTACACTGCTTTGGAATTACAATTAACTAATTAATTCACTATGCACATTTACGTACTTATAGTCTGGTGTAATGGTTCCACTATTGGCAGACAACCTATAAAGGCAGAATCCACTCAATCTATGTTAGTATATTTATACAAATATATAAATATCGCTTCCTTGAATTTGCAGTTGAGGTATATTTCCAGATGCCGGGCAATGAATATAGTTTGAGTGCAATTAATTCCAGCTATTTTGTTAACAGTTTAGTGGTCTGTGCCCTTACTCTCTGTCTCCACCTACATACCTGTTCCCCTAGCTTCTGGTTACTGCATCCTGTTAATAATATGATAAAAAATACCCCTCCTCCAAAATAAAAAAAAAAA
>JACXGM010022036.1:0-16939 GCA_016801145.1 Umbra pygmaea | reverse complement strand
GAACATTTTGAAATTAATTTGTTTAGATGGTAGTCGGCAACACTGAACTGTGTAATACCTTTATCCAAATCAGTCAAGGGTCATGTTAAACTGTATTTTCATGTTTGTCATGTTTATAATAAAAATATATAAATTGCTGTAATTTCTTAAGATTCTTAAATTGAGAAATTGTGCAAGTGGTCTCAATCTTAAAATAAGATTAAAGATAAGCTTGTTCCTTTGCCGGGATAATTTGCAATATATATCCACACCTTATTAATAGTTAAATCAAGCTTAAAATTAGTTGGTAAATCTTATTAAGAAAAATTTAGGTATATTTTCTCAAAATAAGACTGTTTTACTTATATAAAAAATGCTTGGCAAGATTATTTTTCTTTTTAGACTAAAAATAGGACACATTTTCTAGAAATAAGGCTTTTTTACTTTCTTAAAAATCATTTTTTGCAGTGTAGAGCTAAAATCAGTATTTTTACATATATTATCTGCTCTGTTGTTTTAAACTATAGTGTTGTTTTTTGCAGTTGCTGTTTTTGGCTTTTATGATTCAGAATTCTGACTGAGGTTTGTAGTAGTTTTGACAAAGTTTTTGATTCACATGACCCAATGAGAAAGAAAATCCAATCATAAATCTATATAGCACAGATGCCATTAGACAAGGCATGTACTGCAACAATAATTGTTACATGACTTGTCTATCTGGATAAATGTTGACTAAGTTACTCAAATGTATGTGAATGATAACAGTTATCTTTCATCTACAAAGCATACAATTAAGACACACATGTTTACCTCACAGACTCAGGAAAACATCAGACTGATCCTCAAGATGTGAACTAAACGTGGGCTGAAATAGATTTAAAATTACGAAACTGAACCCGGTATATAAGCACTTACACAGACTAACTATACAAAAACCGGGAAATGTAGGAGGAGGTATATCGTCAGACTCGAGTACATTCTCTTGCAGGCACCTCATTGATTTCCAATCAATGACATCTTTTCCAGGTAAAGTTTTCTTGCATCAGGTAGAAGTCTGTTTCTGTAAAGTACATTTTGTTCTTTTAATCGACTTTTCAACATTGTTTTCACAATATGACAGTGGCCTCTTGTTTACGTCCCAGAATGCACTGTGCAGGGATGTTGGTTGCCAAGCTCTATAGGAGATAAAGGATACCCTTTATGCTGGTGGCTGCTCACCCCTTTTCATTTGCAACTGACAGAAGCACAAATGAACTACAACAGGTAGCCTTTTTGTAAGCTATTTATACACAAATGTTTCAGAGTTTATTAATAGAACACTGTATCCTAATATAGGCGATATATAATATATCCCTTCACAGGGCACATCGTATAACACCAAGTGTGGTGGAAAGGGATTGGCCAGTGGAAGCGCAGATTCCACATTCTCCACTCAGAAATTGCTACATGGCTTCAAATCCCAGACATAATAAATTCATTAGAGTTAAATAGCCCAGTTATTTCTATGACTGGCTACCATTTGAAATGATTGACTGGAGAATCCCCCTTCCCCTTCTCGAAATGGTATTGGCATAGGTTGTAGATAGGCTATAGCATTCATATCTAACTAAACATTGAATGCATGCTAAGTAATTATTTTAATGCTTTGGCTGAAAGGGTTAACCTATAGGCCTTATAATGTGACCGGCTACTTGACAGGATTTGGTGTGCTAAGCTGTCTTTTCTCTATTTTAACTTCATTTTACAGACAGATGTGAAACAGATAAATTATGTGGAGAGGAGATAGAGAGTGGATATGAGTAAAGAGGAGTAAAAAAGTTAAGGCAAACAGTGAATGAAGAAACAGAACAGGACAATTCAAGAGAGAAGGAACAGAGAGGAGAGAGAAGTTGTGAGAATGTACTTGAATATTCAGCTAGAAAGACAAAGACAGGAGCATAATGCAATATCATTATGTACAAGTGCATTGCGTTGGAAGCCCTGGGGCCTCATTTATAAAATTTTGCAGTGGATTTGCATCTGAAGTGGCGTATGGACAAAATATAGGACGTGCGTACGCAAAGAAATATTCAGATTTATAAAATCCTACGCCGTTTTCCCTTTATAAATCACAATCAAGTCTAATATGTGGCACAACTTTTGCGGCTACATGTTACGCCCATAGTTGGCCATAAATAGTCAGTGAAATGCCCCAAAATTAATATTAATTGACTGAGAAATCGTGGCAAACAGGTGGAAAAGAGGAGGAAAATGTTGTTTGAAGGGCACAGTGTGCCTATTACTATTGCCAAAAAGGAGTTGAAGTGGCAAACTTTTGTCAGATATCAGTCGAAATTATGCAACAAACCTATAATATACCGACTAACAGGCCTGGCATAACTCGGCTAAGTGTTGGCTGAGATATCCCTGACCTGTCAGTCAATTCCATTTGGATATTGCCAGTTGCCAGAAATCCTGTTATGAGTGTTATGAAAGGCGCCAATAAATAATATGCATTATTAGGCTATTTTTATTATTTTCCTCTAAGATAAGCTATTGTGCGTCATTACGCATTGTGATGGCATGACTTTTTATAACCATCCATTTGATTTTATCTGATAATCTACAGATGTCGGTATTAATCTAATTGTAAATGGGAAATAGTTCTGCTCAAATTCTTGCACCTTTCAAAATGGTTAAGAAATGGAACACATTTAAAAATAAAACAAACTAAATGCATATAAATGAACACTTACAACATTTATACTATGAAAACAATGTTCCCCAATGGACAATAAAGACTATCTATCTATTTATTATCTCTTTATCATCATCTATTTATCTATTTATCTGCACCGCCAGACAGTCATTCCCAATTCCACATTTTTTATATTATTGTTTTCTATATTTTATCCCCATCCTAACCTTTAGCTGACTAATAGTTGAGACCAATTACATTTGACATTTTAACATTTAGCTCTGGCTTATACATTTTATATTTTCCTCAATCATTATTTTCCGTTTAACACATAATTTTTTAAATGCAATGTGTTATTTTTTCAATATTTGTTAATCTTATGTTTCTTTCACAGATCTTAGTTTTTTATTTTAAACTCTTTATTTAAATTCAATATTGTCCATCTCTCTTAGCCACAGCCAGACTGGGTTTCTATTTGCCATGTATATTTCTACTATACTGTGATACTTCACATATAATGAAACCTTTCTATTGTCAATGACTCCACCAATTTTGAATTAAAGTTAAATATTTTTGCTAAAATAATTATCATATTATTAATTGTTAATAATAATAATAATAATAATGATGCATTCAACTTATATAGCGCTTTTCTTCCAAGGAACCCAAAGCACTTTACACAGTGAGGGGGAAAGCCCACCTCATCCACCACCAATGTGTAGCACCCACTTTTAAAAGGGATTGACTATTATCTTTTAAATCTTTTAAAGTATTGCTATTTGTATCAATAATTCGAGATAAATATTGCATTTTTTCATCCATTCTTGTACAGTTGACCAAAAACATGCTACATATAAAAAAAGATGATCAATATACTCTGCTTCCTCAGAGCAAAATCTGCAGATTTGGGAAGATTGTATACCCCACTTATATAGGTTTCTATTTGTTGACAGTATTTTGTATAATAATTTGAATTGAAATATTGTAACTTTTGAGTCTGGTATTGTTTTGCATATTAATCCAAAAGCGTTATGCCACGGGATCAGAACATCAAAAATTTATATTTTGTAATTATATGGAACAGCAACCACTTGTTTTGTTCTTGGAATTGGTATATTTGTTTATCCGTATTTTCTTCATCCATGTGAGATCTTTAATACATGGTTGACAGACAAGATCCAACATTTTCCCCCTTGTATTTTCTTCTTCTAAGTATATGGTATTGCTGTAGTTAGTTGATTATATTTTTGAAGAGAGCATATGTCTCCATATGTTTTTGTTAACTGTATGTGAGGCATACAGTTATGCCTTACATACACTCCCCCGGCTTCATTTATAATGTCACTTACAAACATTAGTCCTTTTCCAAATCTACACTGTAATGTAAAATCTGAATCTTTTAGTGCTCCAATACGTAATATAGTACATTTATCGTAATTAAATTTTAATCCAGATATATTTGAAAAGGTATCGAGATCCTTTAGGAGGCTATTTAATGATTCCACCTGTGGTTGCAAAGGGAAACATGAGTCATCGGCATATATAGTTACCTTTGTAAGCCATGGATTTCAAGGCCCTTAAAGAGCAACTTGCAGGTTGAATTGATAACTTAATTGATAGTTAATGTTTTCGGAAGGGTTCTTTTAAAAACACATATGTAAGAATTTCTATGTTACACAAAACATAAAGCAGGATTTTGATGAAAATGTGCCCATAATAACCCAGGCTCCGCCCAGCTAGCAACGCGTCATATGACGTGGGCAGTGGCAAATACGAGCTGCGCTTTGCTCTCTCATTGCTTTTGGCGATGTAGTTAGAACAGTGGTGAGAGACAGCGTGAGATATAGAGAAAGTTTTACAGTAGCCATAATCGTAGCAGCTTAGTTTCACTTTCGGTTTCATCCGTAATTTGAGCATGAATTTGAAAGACTACCTCGCGTTACGTCACTTCCGATCTGTGATTTATAGATGCAGATTTTATTGTTAATTACAATTGTATCTCTAAAAATCATTTTTGGCAGTTATCTATTTCTCCAATCTAGTTGTTTTTCATTACTGTACACTATTCTATATTGAGGTGTTTAACCTGCAAGTTGCTCTTTAATGTTGTTGTTAGTTCTGATTTTATTGGCTAACATTTCAATTGCGACAGTAAAAAGGTAAGCCGACAGTGGACAGCCCTGCTTAACTCCTCTTGACAGATTGAAATCTTGCGAGATATAGCCATTATTTTTACTATGGGTTACTATACATAAGTTTAACCCATTTTATAAGAGAGTCTCCAAAATTGTAAGATTCCTAGCATTTATATATATAGTCTAATCAAACTTTATCAAAGGCTTTTTTCAAAATCAGCTATGAAAACTAGGCCCGATAATCCTGATAGTTCATAGTGTTCTATTGTTTCTAAAACTTGTCTTGTATTGTCTCCAATGTAACGTCTATGCATGAAGCCAGTCTGATTAGGATTAATACTATCCGATAAAACATTCTTAATTCTAAGAGCTATACATTTGGCTAATATTTTGGCATCACAGCATTGCAGTGTAAGAGGCCTCCAGTTGTTTAAATATACAGGGTCTTTATATGCTCCGCTTGGGTCCTGTTTTAATAATAATGAGATCAGGCCTTCTTGTTGTGGTATCTACCGTTTACATACGAATGATTAAAACATACCAATAATGGACCTTTTAATGTCAAAAAACATTTTGTATACCTCTACTGGGATGCCATCCAGTCCAGGAGTTTTTCCAGCTTTAAATGTTTTGATAGCTTCAAGCATTTCCTCTTCAGTAATTAGTCCTTCGCATGAGTCTCTTTGCATAGTTGTTCGTTTTAAGTTATTATCAGGAGAAAAACTCAAACAATTAATATCTGTTAAAGGTAATGGAGAGGACTGAAAGGAAAACATCTGATTGAAGTATTTTACTTCCTGTTCCAATATTTCATTTGGCGAGTCGTAAGTGGATCCTTCATTAGTGACTAATTTCAGTACATTCTTCTTGGTGGCATTCCTATGTTGAAGTTTAAAAAACAAAAGATGTGCATTTTTCTCCATATTCCATCCAACTTCCTTTATTTTTGTAATAAATTATATTTGATCTTACTTGTATGAAATCCTTCACTTCTTTTTGTTTATCCTCCAACTTATTCTGAAACTCCATATTATAGCTGTTAATGTTGTCAATCTGAGCTATTATGTCTGCCATTTCTTTGGATATTATTGACTCTTTTAATGTGAAGTGCCCTTTTTTAAGGAGGAGTACTGAATTGCATGGCCTCTAAAGGCACATTTAAAGGCATCCCACACAATAAGCGGTTCTGCTGTACCTATGTTATGTGTAAATAATTCTACTATAAATTGTTTAGTCCTGGCTAAAAAGGAATTATCCAGTAAGCTTTGATTAAATATCCAGTACCCCCTTCCCCGTGGAACTTCTGTAAAAACAATAAAATACCAATTATTTGATTATTTGATCTCATTCTTTCCCCTATCAACACTTTCTTAACCTTCGGTGCAAGAGAAAATGACGTAAAAAAAATAATCAAGACGACTAGCTTGGTTAAGCTTCCACCATGTATATCTTATCATTCTAGGATATTTAAGCCTCCATATATCCACCAATTCTAGAATGTTCATGCAATTATTTATTTCCTTTAGTGCTTGTGGGTGATAATTTGTGTTTTTTATTACCTTTTCTATCTAAACTGGAGTGCAACGTTGTGTTATAATATCCGACCATAATTATATAGCCCTCTGTTGCTTGTAATTTTAATAGTTTCTCATATATCTCTTTAAAGAATAGTGAATGATCTTTATTTGGACCATATAGGTTAATAAGCCATATCTGTTTCAAGTCAATTACCATCTTTAATATGATCCATCTATCTTCCGAATCTAAAATGACATTTTCAACATTTACATTAGTATTATTTTTAATTAATATCATCACCCCTTTTGAGTTTCTTTGTCCATGGGAGAAATAGGCTTCCTCATCCATTCCTTTTTCCAAAAAACTTCATTTAAAGCTTTTGAATGTGTTTCTTGTAAACAGTAGATATTGTATTCCATTTCTTTTAACCAGGTAAATACTGCTCTTCTTTTCTTGTTATCAACTAATCCATTACAATTATAGCTGGCTATACTTATTTCTCCAGTTACCATACTGTGATCCTTAGTTCCATTTTATTTATGTTGATATACTTTTTTAAATCACCTAAGCGACATGGCTTAAATATTGCTTGTCTTTAATGATATACCATAATATTTGGAATGCTAGAAAGTATAAAATGTCCCATTGGTCCTTCCTATTTCTCCCAATAAATTCCATCCAATTCCCCAAATTATTAATTATCACAATACCCCTTAACCCAGCCCCAATCCACTCCCTCCCACACCCTTGTGCCATATGTACAGGTCCTTCTCAAGAAATTAGCATATTGTGATGAAGTTCATTATTTTCCGTAATGTAATAATAAAAATTTAACTTTCATATATTTTAGATTCATTGCACACCAACTGAAATATTTCAGGTCATTTATGGTTTTAATACTGATGATTTTGGCACACAGCTCATGAAAACCCAAAATTCCCATCTCAAAGAATTAGCATATTTCATCTGACCAATAAAAGAAGTGTTTGTAATACAACAAAAAAATAAGACAAAGTCAACCTTCAAATAATTATGTTCAGTTATGCACTCAATACTTGGTCGGGAATCCTTTTGCAGAAATGACTGCTTCAATGCGTGGCATGGAGGCAATCAGCCTGTGGCACTGCTGAGGTGTGATGGAGGCCCAGGATGCTTCGATAGCGGCCTTAAGCTCATCCAGAGTGTTGGGTCTTGCGTCTCTCAACTTCCTCTTCACAATTTCCCACAGATTTTCTATGGGGTTCAGGTCAGGAGAGTTGGCAGGCCAATTGAGCACAGTAATACCATGGCCAGCACACCATTTACCAGTGGTTTTGGCACTGTGAGCAGGTGCCAGGTCATGCTGAAAAATGAAATCTTCATCTTCATGAAGCTTTTCAGCAGATGGAAGCATGAAATGCTCCAAAATCACCTGATAGCTAGCTGAATTGACCCTGCCCTTGATAAAACACAGTGGACCAACACCAGCAGCTGACATGGCACCCCAGACCATCACTGACTGTGGGTACTTGACACTGGACTTCAGGCATTTTGTCATTTCCTTCTCCCCAGTCTTCCTCCAGACTCTGGCACCTTGATTTCCGAATGACATGCAAAATTTGTTGTTGTTTTGTTGTGCTGCTTCTCTGAAGCCCAGGTCAGGCGCTTCTGCTGCTGTTTCTGGTTCAAAAGTGGCTTGACCTGGGGAATGCGGCACCTGTAGCCCATTTCCTGTACGCGCCTGTGCACGGTGGCTCTGGATGTTTGTACTCCAGACTCAGTCCACTGCTTCCGCAGGTCATCCAAGGTCTGGAATCGGTCCTACTCCACAATCTTCCTCAGCGTCCGGACACCTCGTCATTGTGCAGCGTTTTTTGCCACACTTTTTCCTTCCCACAGACTTCATACTGAGGTGCCTTTATACAGCACTCTGGGAACAGCCTATTTGTTCAGAAATTTCTTTCTGTGTCTTACCCTCTTGCTTGAGGGTGTCAATGATGGCCTTCTGGACAGCAGACAGGTCGGCAGTCTTACCCATGATTGCGGTTTTGAGTAATGAAACAGGCTGGGAGTTTTTAAAAGCCTCAGGAATCTTTTGCAGGTGTTTAGAGTAAATTAGTTGATTCAGATGATTAGGTTAATAGCTCGTTTAGATACCCTTTTCATGATATACTAATTCTTTGAGATAGGAATTTTGGGTTTTCATGAGCTGTATGACAAAATCATCAGTATTAAAACAAGAAATTACCTGAAATATTTCAGTTGGTGTGCAATCAATCTAAAATGTATGAAAGTTTAATTTTTATTATTACATTATGGAAAATAATGAACTTTATCACAATATGCTAATTTCTTGAAAAGGACCTGTAGTGTATAAGCAAACCTACTACCAGTAGTATTCCAATTACTGTTATCTCAATTTGTGTAGCGCTTAATACGTTTTATCTATAAAGATACCTTATTTTAATTTATTTTGTAGCTATTTTTTATTTCCCAAAAGTATTCTGCTTCTATTAATAACTGTTCTACCCCTTTCAATACTTTCATTATAGAGACACTTAAAATCAGTTGATATTTTAGTGAATATTATCGTTATGATAACTTCTGTTAAGTTTGCATTCTGTAGGAAAATATAATTAACATACATGCATCAATTGTGGGTTACAAACAAACATACTCACACATTCATAATCATCCCATTCATTCATCCCAAGCCATTATACCAGCAGATGTAAAATGGTTGCAATCCCCCAAAGTCCTATTCTGCCATAGCTGCATGATGGACCTCTAAAGCAGCCCAGAAAGACAAATACACAACAGACTATATTCGAAAATTTTGTCTAAATTGCAGAGAGGAGTCTTCCCTCCGAGATACATGCCCGAACACCTGGTGTGGACACCCCTAGCGTTTTTATCCCGAAATTGCTGATTGTCAATGTATAGTTTATCAACAACAAGCGCAACAACAAATTTTGGGGAATTGATCATTCATACCGATGTTTGAAGTCTGTTCCCCAAGCTTTTAACGTTGATTTTATCCTTAAAATAGGCAAATTTAGCAATGATAGGGCATTCATATTTTTGGTTCCTTTGTCGGAAACAGTGAACACGTTCAAACTTTATCTTTTCAGCAGTTTCGCGTGGGATTTTAAGCTAAAGAAAATCACACACAACTTCCTCGATAACTTCGCCTTCTTTCTCTTTGATACCTGTAAGTACAATATTATTTTTCATTGATCTAGTTTGTATGTCCAGTAACGATTCATTCAAAAGTTTGTTCTTCTTTTTTAGTGCATTGATATCGGTTGCCATGTTGTTAACAGAAATATTTAATTCATTTGTCTCTTTCTCTAACAACGCAGTTTTCTCGTCATTCATTTCAAGACTCGGTTTTAGTGCTTTTATATCCTTACTAACCAATTCAAGTATGCCCAATTTATCATTTATTGATTTTAATATGTCCAGATCTGCCCTTACCATTCCCGGAGGTGAAAATATTAGGTTGTCCGTGTCTGTCGAGGAATCTCACTTACGTTTTGGTATCGGTTCCCCAGTTTTACTTTCAGCCATAGTTGTTTGATGTACGTAATATTTGTTGATAAATCGCTATATTCTCTTAATTTGTTTCTCGTTATAATCCAGTTTGTTTAGTTATTTTTAATCCAGTAGCTACTGTCTTTGTGTCTTTATTTACTATGTTAAATCTCAATGTTTGTCTTGATGCGCCTTACATGATCTAATTTAGTCTGCCATCTTCCACCACCTCCTATCATTGGAGGATCCTGTTTACCGTATTATTTATGAGGATGAATTACATAACATGCCAAAATAATTACAGAATATATTTCAGTGTTCTTTTTGCAAGTATGTGCAATATTTGCATTTACGTTACATATCTTGTTTTATATTGTTTGTTTTTCACTGCAGGCTGTTAATTGTAAGCATGGCTTTGTGACATCTTCATATTATTAGTGAGAGGCAGTATTTCGATTTTGTTTACACAACACTCTGCAGTTTCAGACAGATCTACAGTAGCCTACGTGTTTCATCCATCTGCCCGCGGTGTCCCCATTTCTCATTTTACCTGTTTTTGTGCGTACGCCTGCGTCAGAGTTGCCATGAAGGACTGCACATTTTCTTGTCAAATTTGCTTTTTAAAATCCCAATTACTGCGTAGAGAGCTGCGTACGTCATCTTTTGTGCGTACACCACGTTTATAATTGAGGCCCCTGGATATGAGCCTCCCTCTCTCTTAAAGATTTTTGTTCTCTGTTTTGTCATTAAGTAAACTTTATAGATTTCAATCATAGATTTCCTAATCTAAGTCTTTTTAACAAGAACTTAGATTAACATATGAATTGAATAGTGATTGTGTGACCTAGGGAACAACCAGTGATACCCTTGGTACCATCAAATATTAGCCTATAGCGATGTCATCAGGATACACATACACCGTTAGGCCGTGGCCCACCTTACCGGTGACTGTGTCGTGGTCCACCTGATCACAGAATTTATAGTTTACCCACGTCTTTTTTTACCACTACACCCCTGATTGTAATGTAAGCAATATGTTATTTTGGACTAGGACATTTTTTTTATTTTTCTTGTGAAAATATAAATTTTTCTAAGTTGATATGTCATCACACTCTAACATTAAGATGTTCTTGTTCATTTGAATGACAAATATAATATCAAAGAAAAACAAATGAAAATCTGAAGTTATTCCAGTGAAAAATTGACTAAAATAATGCTCATATATGTATAACATATTACATATTTCTTATTGAAACTATAGTATATAGGAACAATAGTGTCTGTAACATGCCTGACATAAATATCAAAATATAAAGAAGATAACATTCATAAAATAAAAAAATACATAGCCTTAGATGGCACATTATATTTTCTTGTTAATTTTAGATGTATTAATTCCATGGATATTCAAAAAAAGGTCATTAAAGTTATTTCATATTTTAATTTTCCAAAGTTGAAAAGGCACAGATTTCGTGGAATCACCCTTACACTTTTTTGCTTCTATATTGGCCAGGATGCCGTTCCAAATGAGAAACTGTTCTCAATGTGCCCACCTGGTTAAATAAAGGTTAATTAAAAATAAATAAAAATGAAGATCCACATAAACCAAATCACACTATAATAGTCACATTCACGTACCTGTCCACTGTGCATTTTTAATTATGGAACACAGTGAGACTTACAGGATGTGTGGAATGTAACACAAACTACAAGGTAAATGGTTATACTTGTTAAGCTGTTATGTGAATATTTTCCTGCAAAAAAACTAGTATTAAATTACTTTTATGCCATAAATACAAGTATGAGTTTATTTTTAAATTGATGACCTCAATATTTTTAAATTGATGACATCAATATTTTTAAATTGATGACATCAATATTTTTAAATTGATGACATCAATAAATTCTCATTCCTTACTTTGAATGTTTATGGAAGTGTTTACAGTTTATGTCCCAACAGTTTTAAGTGTAGCTAAGCAGTTCGTCTGTCCAACATGTTTACGTGCACTTTATTTGAAGTGTTGGCTACGTTTTTGTGTATCAATTTAATTCTATATATATAGATGTATGTTATAGCCTAGGTATTTAGTTGTGTTAATTTGATGCTCTTTATTATGCTGCCTATTGAGCGTCCATGCACATTAATGTCACTAAATGATTCCCAATTTAATCTGTTTTCTGTAGCTGTATGTACAAATATACAATAAAGTACAGTATGTGAAAACCGATGACTCCATGAATTACCCAAAAAAACATTTAATTGTGAAATGGAATTACTGTGGCCTATCGAACATGTATAGAGAGGCAAACAACTGTAAAAAATATCTGTGAAAAAACTGTAAAAAGTACTGGCAAGGAGACCAGTGGTGTTGGAGGGCCAGTACGAGGCACTCTTCCCTCTGGTCTAAAATATCATTCCCAATGCCTCAGGGCAGTGATGGGGACATATGCCCTGCATAGTGTGCCATCTTTTGGATAGGACGTTGAACGGGTGTCTTGACTGAAACAATACTGAACAGGTGCTTTGCTGCTCCAGGTGCGCATAATTGTGCTTCAGCCTGCTTGTCCGTGGTGTACTTCCTACCACTTGTGGGGTTGGCCCCTCTAGAAATGTTAAACTGAATGCACTAACTGTAAATCATTCTGGATAACTAAATTACTAAAATATATATGTAATTAGAACAGAGATCTTTTCATATCTATGGTATGTAGCTTTCAGTCTGAATCCATGTTTCTAACCACCAGGGGCCTCATTTATAAACGTGGCGTACGCACAAAAGAAGGCGTACGCCGCTCTCTACGCAATAATTGGGATTTATAAATGCAAACTTGACGGGAAAATGTGCGGTCCTTCACGGAAACTTTGACCCATTCGTACGCACATAAACGGGTGAAATGAGAAATGGCGACACCGCCGGCAGATGTGTGAAACACCTGAAGCTGTCTGAACCTGCAGACCGTTGTGTAGCTAAACGAAATCGAAATACTGCCTTTCATTAGTAATATGAACATTTCACAAAGCCATTCTTACAATCAACAGCCTGTGGTGGAATACAAATGAAAAAAAACAAGATTGTAGCCAACCTAAATGCAAACAAAGACATATTTGCAAAAAGAACACTCAAACATGTTCTGTAATTATATTGGCATGTTATGTAATTCATCCTCATAAATAATACGGCGAACAAAATAATGTTTAAAACATTACGAGGACAAGTGGCTTATGAGCCGGTTCCGATTTCCTCGGGGCGTCCTGTTGGACCTCTGTGCTCTATTGGGCCCAGCGTTACAGAGGAGCACTCGGAGAAACCACCCCGTGCCAGTGCCACTTCAAGTCTTTACAACACTTGGATTTCTGGCGACTGGAACTTTCCAGAGGGAATTGGGTTACAGGTCTGGGATTTCACAGCCAACCCTTAGCCGGGTTATGCCAGACGTGTTAATAGGTGTAATTGGTGTGTCGCATGATTACATAAAGTTTCCTTTCACTGTGGGTCAACAGGCAAACAAAAAAGCACAATTTGCAGCTATTTCCGGTTTCCCAAATGTAATCGGTGCTATTGACTACACTCATGTTGCCATAATAAGGGCATCAAATGAGAATGAAAATGCCTTCATTAATCGAAAGCATTTTCATTCGATCAATGTCCAAACAATTTGTGATGCAGTAATGTTGCTGTAATGTAACCAATTTTCCCCTACCCGTGGCAGACACACTTTCGCGATGAAGCGCTAGACGCTTTGACATCGACTGATATCTGACCACTTTTTATTTGGGCCACGGCCTGACTTTCTTACAGTGTCTGCAACCTTTTGCCACTTCAACGCCTTTTCGGCATTGGTAATAGGCACACTTTGCCCTTCAAACAACAGTTTCCACCTCACCAACAATATTTTCTACTTCACATTCAGTGAAGTTTCTTTTCTTTGTTTTCCTCTCTGGTTGTCATGATTTCTCAAACAATGAATATTAATTTTGGGGCGTTTCACTGACTATTTATGGGCAATTACAGGCGTGACATGCAGCCACAACAGCTGCACCACATTTAGATTTCATTGTGATTTATAAAGGGAAAACGGCGTAGGACGTGCGTGCGCACGGCTTTATAAATCTGAATATAGTCCTATATTTCGTCCATACGCCACTTCTGACGCAAATCCACCGCAAAGTTTTATAAATGACGCCCCAGTGTCAAGGTCCAAGGATTGGGAGGCAGGTGCGTCTTCAAAGTAGATATATTTATTTCCACTAGAAGGAACTTGACAAGAAACAAACAAGAAACATTAGGGACTACAATGATACATAACATGTAAAATGACAACACTACCTATACACAAGACCAGACTCTACAGTAAACATTTAAACATGATAAGGTAGGCTACAAAACAGAACAACTACGTACCTTGACAAGAAACAATGAACCACACAGGACTAACAAACACTCAGGACTAAATACTCAACTAATGAGGTAAGGAGGTGCAGGTGTGGACTAAACAACAGAACTGATAGGCTGACAAAAACATGTGACGGGATCATGTGACACAAAGAGCGGGAAACAAAACCAAAACAAAACACATAGGGGAGAAAACACCCTGTAGTGACACAGAACAAGGACAGAGTCTACAGACATTGTGACACCCAGGTTCTTAATAAATCTTTATCATTGGTTCTTTATTATGTATTTCCAGCACTTTTTCCATTGTCTTGAGCTGTAAGATATCAAAAACACTGTCAAGGGATTCCAAGGGATTCAATCTAGCAACCTTTCAGTTACTGGTCTGATGGTATAATCGCTAGTTCATAGTTATAAATATCTTACGTTTTTTAAATAAAAAAGACCCATGCTATAAATTTGTCCTGGTAGTTACTGGCTCTCAATTTTAGTGAATACATAGTGGCATTGTCTCACAGGAAACAGGTGTTTGCTATTTGAGGGGTGGATAATTTTTCATCTCAGCAGATACCCAGCAACAGTAGCCCTCTATTCCTTTCCTCATTGTTCTAGTTCTTAGTGAGGAATTTGTTGTGTGTGTATGTGTGCATACACATGTCTGTATGTGTGTAAGCAGGAGGGCAGGGAACCTGGCCAGTGGGTTATCTCCCTGATACGACTGTGTGATTCAGCAGCGTGAATAATTAACACAGTGTGGAGATAAGGATCTGTAGACGGTGGGGTCGGATGCTGTGGGACGGATATCAGGGTAGGTACGAGGAGGGGTTGAGGGTGGTAGCGGCTGGGGCAGCATTACTCAACCCTTCCCCTGGTGTCCAGATTTGCACGGTGAAGGTCGTTGCAATAAAGTACATAACAAATTCTAATGTTCAGTAACTTTTGAATTTACCTACTATCTAGTAAGCTAATAAGAGTCTCACCCATTGTTCAGTAAGGACCTTTTTCCATTTCAACAAATTACAACAGACCATTTTCAGATATTTGAAAAGGAAACCATTTTTAAGATGTCATTATTTTTCAAACAAGCCATGAAAGGTTGGTTGCAATTTCAATTTAATCCACCTGAAATTAGGAACCAAATTTTACAACAATTATTGTGGCTAAATTCTCATATACTAGTTGATAAAAAGCCAGTATATTTTGACTTGTTTGTTTGGAAAAGGAATATTGTTTGTAAATTACAATTATAAATGAAGCCAGTGGAGTGATGCCTTACCTACAGTGAAAACATATGGAGATGTCTGCTCCCTCCAAAAATGCAATCAACTAACTGCAGCAATACCATATACTTGGAAGAAGAAAGTACAATATGGGAAAAGGTCTGATCTTGTCTGTCAACCATGTAACAAAGATCAAACATGGGATAAAGAAAATATGGAAAAACAAAGAAATATACCAATTCCATCTAAGAACAAAAAACTGGTTGCTGTTCCATATAAATTACAAAATAGCTGGGAAGAAATTTTTGATGTTCCGATCCCGTGGCATATCACTTTTGGATTAATATGCAAAACAACACCAGACTCAAAAATGTGTATATTTCAATTCAAATTATTATGCAAAATATTGTCAACAAATAAAAACCTATACAAGTGGGGATTTGTATAGTTTTTTTTTTACCCCGGGTAATAGTGTCCGGGGACATACCCAGACACAATTAGCCTAATTCCATTCACCTGCTCTCACTCACTCTGTATATAAGCCACACACAATCCATAGCCTCTTTGCGAGGTATTGTGAGTATCATTTTCTCCTTTCTGAGCATTCCATGTTGTTATTCCGGTTTTGACATTTGCGTGTATATTCTATGATTCTGCCTTAGTCTAACCTTTTGTAACTTAGCCAATACTCTTGGATTGATTTTCTGGCCTGAACCCTGCACAGTGTTTGACATTTATTCTGCTTAGTATTGTCCTCTGTGCCGTTGCCTTTTTTTGATTGAGCATTACCTGTTGTCAATAAACAGTGTTCCTTTTTCTACCAATGGAGTGTTCATTACAGAATACCTCGCCTACAATATAAAATGGCTGGGAGTGAGCCATTTTACAGTAACTGGGCCCAGGAGGATCCATTATGGGACCTCTACGAAGCCTCCTATGAGGACCTTTTAGTCAGGGAGGCTATGGATGGGGACTTCATCCTTCCCCGTCGTGTCTTTGAGACACCTGCCCCTTTTGAAGCTCCAAAGAGGACACCCAGTTCCTGTTTCCAGATGATGTCTCCCAGCCCCAATTCCAAGATGGCTACCAGCCCCAGTTCTAAGAAAGATACCAGCCTCAGTTTCAAGAAGGACTTTGCCGTCATCATGTTACGGAAGGACCCTAAAATGGATGAGGACTATCGGGAGTGGATGACCCAAGGCGGCCAAGCCATCGGTGCCCATCCAGAATTGGTTAGCCAGTTCTTTGCCTGGAGGGCCGGTTTTGGTTCACTCCAGACGGAGGCTGAAACCTTCCTGATCTCCTCATTTGAGGACATATTGGGAAGCCATGGGGACCTCTCGATGTCCTGGCAGGACCCTGATAGCCCAAGTTCAGACGCCGATATGTCGGGTAGGAAAGGTCTCCACTGCTCCACGGCCACAAGAAGCCGGTGTTGTATCTCCACGGCTACAAGATGTCGGTGTTTCCGCTCCACAGCCTGCTGAGATCAACCAAGTTTCC
>JACXGM010022035.1:0-16939 GCA_016801145.1 Umbra pygmaea | reverse complement strand
TGTGATGGCTCCCCCTGGTGTCCCTTCTGTGTCTTGCTAGTATGTCTTATGATGTCATCAGTGTGGGCCCTTGTCACATGTTTTAGTTAACCAATAGATCACGGTGTAGTTGTTCCCTTGTCCAGGTGTTGTGCGTTAGTCCTCATTAGTTCGGTATTTAGTATGTGTGTTTGCTTGTCTCCCTTGTTGGTCAATGTCCCTGTTACGTGTCTTCTGGTACATCTGTAGTGTTCTGTGTTAGCCCCTCGTGGCAGTGTTTATTTAAATTTTGAGTGTTTATTATTAAATCTCTGTTAATCATTGCAACCTTCGCGCCTGTCTGCTATTTCCCTGGGATACGTGACACTATCTGTTATATTATTCCTTTAAAGTGAACACATGCAACAGATCAGAGGCTACATTGGATTAATTCTATGAAATACATTACAATACAAACAACCTTTTCAAGATCAAATACCAAGAATACTGTATTAAGATTTAAACTGTTCACGTGACTGTGTGATAATCAATCAGCAAAACAACACATTGGTCTGCTGTTTGCATGTGCATCTACAAGAATGCGCACATCCACTGACGGCCACATATTTTTTTTAAATTTAACCTTTATTTAACCAGGTAAGTTGACTAAGAACAGTTTCTTATTTACAGCAACAACCTGGGAGCAAGTAGGGTAAAGTGTCTTGCCCAAGGACACAACGACATTTGGCTCAGTCGGGAATCGAACTGGCAACCTTCTGACTACAAGTCTGACTCCCTACCCACTGAGCCATCTGCGCCATAGCCCCCATACAACATTGACCGGCTCTGGCTAACAAAATGTATACTGATCAGAGCACCGGCAATACAAACAAAATGATACCAAGTACAGAGAGACTTAATAGACATTACATATTACACTTAAACATACTAATGTTCAATCGACACAACACTGTTTACAGTCTGTACAGAAAGGCGGGAGAACCGAAACTTTATTGTTGGTGACAGGCTAACTTCAACTAACTTCAGCTAAAGTTGCTAGCAAATACATCTAAACGCATCATAATAAACTTTCTACACAGAACATGACAACCTACATCACATAGACAATCGTACTGGTAATATTTTTGAGTGCTCGAGCTACCATCTCCACAGCAACCCACTACTGTAAAGCCAGAGCCATATATAGAGTATGGCCAACTATGGAATCGAGGTGGTCACATGTTTCGTGGACTCCATGTTGGAGCCAAACATTCAGCTGTTTCCCATTGACATAGTGCTGGGAACAGTGGAAAAATTTAATAAATTATTTTAAAAATAACATAAATTGCTGAAAAAATGCCCAACTGTTGCACGTTTGGCTGCAATGAAAGACCGGGAAGCGGGAAAAAAATTCACAACTTCCCCTGTGAACCAGAAAGGTGAAAAGTGAGGGAGCTGTATGTGAAATTAACCTGTTTTTATAGGCTAACCTTTGGGAAGGGGTTTATCTATGTCTGTTAATTATAATAATAGTTTACCAATACAATACATTACATTGCAGCAATAGTTGCAGTTACAATTTTCACCATTGAGTAAGTTTAACCTGTCATCGGTGATGGATGAACTACGAAAGGTTACGTCAGGACTCCGGAGACTGAAAAGAAAAAGGTAAACACTGCTCAGAGACTTATTAGGCGACATGGTGACTCACTAAAATGAGCATTTTTAGAGGCCCATTTACAATATAGAAGGTAAATATGAACTGGAATATTTCCGTAAGGGCCTTTTACATATTGACAAACATTGATAATAAAATGTATGTGTCACGTATCCACGGGAAGAGGCAGAGACAAGCGCGAAGGTGCAATAATCAACTCGTGTTTATTAACCAAACACTTAATCATTAAACAAACACTGCCACGAGGTGCTAAACGTAGATAAATATACTGGAGACACTGAACATGACACGCGACAGGATACATTGACGAACAGGGGACTGACAGAAACATAAGGGTTAAATAGCACTTCACTAAACATAATACAGGACAGCTGCGCACTAAAATGACATCACACTAGACCTAAATAATATACCTAAAACAGACACAAGAGGGAGCCAAACACAACACCATACACAAGGGAGAAACTATAGCAGGGAACACACATTGGGAAGCAACCGAATACTAAACCGTAAAACTCAACCACCGTGTAACACTGAATAAAAACAATAAACGCAACCTATGCAAAAGGAAAATAACAGAAAAGGGGAACTAAACCCAGCCCATCCAGAGCAGGCTGTGACAGAGCCCCCTCCCTACGCCCACCACACCGGAGTGGGCAAGAGAAGGGGCCCGGGGTCCGGAGGGACAGTGGGCAAGGGGTCAGGCGGGACTGAGAGGGGCCCTGGATCAGGAGGGACTGAGAGGGGCCCTGGGTCAGGAGGGACTGAGAGGGGCCCTGGGTCAGGAGGGACTGAGAGGGGCCCTGGGTCAGGAGGGACTGAGAGGGGCCCGGGGTCAGGAGGGACAGAGAGTGGCCCTGGGTCAGGAGGGACCGAGAGGGGCCCTGGGTCAGGAGGGACAGAGAGGGACACCGGCACCGGAACCAGGGCAGGGACTGGCGCAGGGACTGGCACTGGGACAGGGGCAGGGAATGGCACTGGGGCAGGGAATGGCACTGGGACAGGGGCTGGCAGCGTCACAGGGACAGGCAGTTCAGGCAGCCCGGGGAAAGGCAGTTCAGGCAGCCCGGGGAAAGGCAGTTCAGGCAGCCCGGGAAAAGGCAGTTCAGGCAGCCCGGGGAAAGGCAGTTCAGGCAGCCCGTGGAAAGGCAGGTCAGGAAGCCCGGGGAAAGGCAGGTCAGGCAGCCCGGGGAAAGGCAGTTCAGGCAGCCCGGGGAAAGGCAGTTCAGGCAGGTCAGGCGGCAGGGTATCTGAGAGCCCTGTCATAGGCAGGGCGTCTGGGAGCCCTGGCGGCAGGGCGTCTGGGAGCCCTGGCTCCAGCAGGGTGTCAGGAAGGTCCGGCCGTGACGTCAGCGACGGCTGAGCAGGAATTCCGGAGGTCAGCGGCGGCTGAGCAGGGAGTCCGGAGGTCAGCGGCGGCTGAGCAGGGGGTCCGGAGGTCGCCGGCGGCTGAGCAGGGGGTCCGGAGGTTGGCGGCGGCTGAGTGGTGGGCTCTGGCGGTGGGCAGACTGCTGCCAGAGGTTCTGGCGGCGGGCAGACTGGTGCCGGAGGATTTGGCGGCGGGCAGACTGCTGCCGGAGGCTCTGGCGGTGGGCAGACTGCTGCCGGCGGCTCTGGCGGTGGGGAGACTGCTGCCGGAGGCTCTGGCGGCGGGCAGACTGCTGCCGGAGGTTCTGGCGGCGGGCAGACTGCTGCTGGAGGTTCTGGCGGCGGGCAGACTGCTGCCGGCGGCTCTGGCGGTGGGCAGACTGCTGCCGGAGGCTCTGGGGGCGGGCAGACTGCCGGAGGTTCTGGCGGCGGGCAGACTGCTTCCGGAGGTTCTGGCGGCGGGCAGACTGCTGCCGGAGGGTCTGGCGGTAGGCAGACTGCTGCCGGAGGCTCTGGCGGTGGGGAGACTGCTGCCGGAAGTTCTGGTGGTGATGGTGGCGAGGCGGCCGTTTGCTGGAGAGGCCCGAACATGTCATGTAGTAGGCGGGTGAATCTCTTGTGATCCTCCAGGTAAGGGTGGTCTGCCTCCCACAAGGACAGGGCGAAGGACAGAGACAAACCCTCTACTTCGGAAATGGTGAGGGCCACCAGGTCCTTCTCAGCAGGAGGTCTGACCTCAGGCCTCCTCACTAATCCCCTAACCGACCCTACTCTAGGTATGGGGTTCCTAATATGGGCCGTAAAGGGAGCATTCGGGAGCCTGAGTGTAGACCTAGGGACAGGTACAGGTGGCCTAGGGGCAGGAACTGGCGCCCTAGGGGCAGTGACTGAGGCCCTAGGGGCAGAAACAGAAGCCTTGGAGGCAACAACTGGGGTGCTAGGGGTGGTAACTGGGGAAGCAACTGGGGCAGTAACAAGTGCCCTAACTGGGGTAGGAACAGAAAGCCTAGGAGCTGTAACTGTAGCACTAGGGCCATCAGCCTGGGAGTTAGCGGGGTAGCTAGCCTGTAATGAGGAGGAGTAAGAGGGGCTACCAACGCTAGCCAGAGAGCTAGCGGGGCTAACGGAGATAGCTAGGGCTCTGTAGGGACTAGCGGTGCTATAGGGGTCATTAGTCAAACGGGGGTCCTACCTAGGGAGCGCTCACCCTGAACCTGACCATGAGGGGAGCGGGGAGAGCTAGCCTTGCTGCTAGGAGAACTAGCTTTACTGCTGGGAGAGCTGGCCTGGGCGCTAACGGAGCTAACACAGTGAGCTTGTATGCTAACAGGGCGGCTGTAGCTAACCTGGACGCTAGGAGACCTACCGGGATAGCTAGCCCACTGGATCCTGTCTTGGAGGAGATTCCAGGCCTTCCGCACTTCATCCCGGTAGGCATCACCGTCATCCTCCTTGAGCAAAATCTCCTCCTCCTCGTCCCAGGAGTCACAGTCTTCCGCCTCATCTGTGCTGCCTTCAACGGCGTCCATCACCCAGCTACTCAACCCAAAACAGGCTACTCCCTCAGTGTCGTGACCTCCTCCGGGGAATACTCCATAGCCACGGCCTGCTCCTAAATCAGCCGGTTGATCTGGCTGAGATCCCCGTCGTCGTCTCCTCATTTGGGGGGGAGAGGACGGCTCTCTCTGGAGACGTGGTTGCTCCTTCGCTGTCTCATGATGAAGTGGTTCGTCAATCTGTCACGTATCCACGGGAAGAGGCAGTATGTGCCTGTTTATATTGAAAATAAGCGATTTATTTCAAGATAGCATATTTGCCCCATAGGGTTACACTGTAGAGTCATCTGACGTTGGTCTCCAATATGGCGCCCATGATTTGAGTTGGCCAAATTCTCTATATACACTCACCTAAAGGATTATTAGGAACATCAGTTCAATTTCTCCTTAATGCAATGATCTACTGAAACCAATCACATGGCAGTTGCTTCAATGCATTTAGGTTGTGGTCCTGGTCAAGACAATCCCCTGAACTTCAAACTGAATGTCAAAATGGGAAAGAAAGGTGATTTAAGAAATTTTTAGCGTGGCATGGTTGTTGGTGCCAGACGGGCCAGTCTGAGTATTTCACAATCTGCTCAGTTACTGGGATTTTCACACACAACCATTTCTAGGGTTTACAAAGAAGTGTGTGAAAAGGGAAAAACATCCAGTATGCGGCAGTCCTGTGGGTGAAAATGCCTTGTTGATGCTAGAGGTCAGAGGAGAATGGGCCGACTGCTTCAAGCTGATAGAAGGGCAACTTTGACTGAAATGAACACTCGTTACAACCGAGGTATGCAGCAAAGCATTTGTGAAGACACAACACACACAACCTTGAGGCGGATGGGCTACAACAGCAGAAGACCCCAACGGGTACCACTCATCTCCACTACAAATAGGAAAAAGAGGCTACAATTTGCAAGAGCACACCAAAATTGGACAGTTGAAGACTGGAAAAATGTTGCCTGGTCTGATGAGTCTCGATTTCTGTTGAGACATTCAAATGGTACAGTCAGAATTTGGCGTAAACAGAATGAGAACATAGGTCCATCATGCCTTGTTACCACTGTGCAGGCTGGTGGTGGTGGTGTAATGGTTTGGGGGATGTTTTATTGGCACACTTTAGGCCCCTTAAGTGCCAATTGGGCATCGTTTAAACACTACGGCCTACTTGAGCATTGTTTCTGACCATGCCATCCCATATGGCCACCATGTACCCATCCTCTGACGGCTACTTCCAGCAGGATAATGCACCATGTCACAAAGCTCGAATCATTTCAAATTGGTTTCTTGAACATGACAATGAGTTCACTGTACTAAAATGCCCCCCACAGTCACCAGATCTCAACCCAATAGAGCATCTTTGGGATGTGGTGGAACGGGAGCTTCGTGACCTGGATGTGCATCCCACAAGTCTCCATCAACTGCAAGATGCTATCCTATCAATATGGGCCAACCTTTCTAAAGACTGCTTTCAGAACCTTGTTGAATCAATGCCACATAGAAGTAAGGCAGTTCTGAAGGTGAAAGGGGGTCAAACACAGTATTAGTATGGTGTTCCTAATAATTCTTTAGGTGAGTGCATATGGCTCTGGGTGAAGCAATGCAACAGTGCCATCTCCCGGCATGGAGTGAAATACATGGAAATGTTATCTTAAATGTAATAAAATAAAAAATAGGAGGGGGTAACTGTTTTTTTTATTAAACTAATAGATGAGACCATTTTCTCTAGCCATTACACTCTCCCCTACTTTAAAATATGTCTCCTGACATCCAGAACTAAACTGGCCTACTGGCTACAGTGGTAC
The DNA here is from genome assembly GCA_016801145.1 of Umbra pygmaea. Classification (NCBI taxonomy): domain Eukaryota; kingdom Metazoa; phylum Chordata; class Actinopteri; order Esociformes; family Umbridae; genus Umbra; species Umbra pygmaea. The sequence goes on along the minus strand of JACXGM010022035.1, from coordinate 10,589 downwards.
TCACATACTATCAGTCAATATGTTAGCTAAGTCTGGTCTTCAGGAGTCATCAATCTGAATAGGAAGTTAGCCTGCAGTATGTCAATCACAGGTAAGTAGTATGAAGGTAAGATTGTATGTCAATGTCAAAGTCTTTCATGTTCTGGTCGATGGCAGTTCTACTGTACATCCATACAGCTGGGGAAGGATAGTAGCATTTCTCAAGAAACATTGGGTAGACAGACCTGGAAAAAGGGGTACACTACATGGCATTAGTTTCCATCCTCCAAGGCTGGTAGGAAGGTTCTCCTGACTGGTCATGAATGAAGATGTTTCTGGGTTTGACTGGTCGAGTGGAGCTCCGCAGTTGCTGATCTACCTCTCCTACTAGCTGAGGAACAGGGTCAACATCTATCTCAGGATCCTGAGGACTTCCACTCTCCACAGCATCATCCCAGTGTTGTTCTGGTCCTTCCACAGCTGGGGATGGATCTACCCTTTTTGGTACAGGCATTGGCTCTGCTGTCACCAAAGAGTCAGATAGTCCTGGCCGCCATACATCCTCAGACTCAGGTGCTCGCCTCAACAGTTGATATTCTGGAGCCACCGCCCTCAGCTCACCATGTAGTTTGGGTTGAGGTGGGTGGTGTCTGTCAGCCCTCCTCTCATACACAGGCAAGGGTCTGAGGTTATAGGAGCACTCTCCCTCATCATCTGAGGTGCCGACATCAGACTTGCTTCTCTGGGTGGCATATGACGTCTCTGTCATTGGGGCTTCTGCTCCACACCAAGATCATGTTCCTTATGGCTGACAAGCCAGTCCCTGACAGGCAAGAGGAGGTTGCGGTGGAGCACCCGGAGGGTCTGGTCACCTGATTCAGCTTGGATTTGATATACAGATCCATCTCCCAGCCTTTTGATGACACAGTGTATCTTCTGTTCCCAGTAAGATCAAAGTTTGCCTGGGCCACCTCTCTCCGACAGGTTCTTGACAAGCACACAATCACTTGGTTGCAGCAACGCTCCTCTGGCGCCTCAGTCGTAGTGTGATTTCCTTTTCTCCGAAGACTTCTTGCTGTTCTCAGGTCTGTGCATACTGCTGCCATGTTTGTACCAGCCGATCTGGGTCGAGATGGAATATAAGGTCAATGGGTAGCTGTGAATGTCTTTTTTGCTGCTGTTTTGCCAGACTTATTTGGAGTTCATTAGGCCTATGCAAAATCGGTGATATAGTACCCTAAGGATATACTCGTAGCCTCCTTTACTGGGATCAAGGTGAAGGTAATCAATAGAGAGAAGCTCAAAAAGGTGCACCAGTTGTGAATGAGCCCATTGGTGCTTTCTCATGGACAGAAGAGTATGATGAGGTGGATTTTCTGATCCAACCATGGTCAAGGAAGTTCTGAACATAGTCTTTTACCTCTTGATACAAGGGCTTTGGATGGAATTATAAGACCTTTGGACTGGTGTTTCATCTGTAAGGTTGACTAAGTTGGAGTTCAGGAATACAACCAATGTCAGCGTCATCTTTGGCAAACACATCAGACTGCTCAAACAACATTTCTTTACCTAGCCTCTGTTCATCCTCAGCTAGATGTGATACATCAACAGAAAGGAGCCACTTGTCTTTAGCTTTAGACCTGGTCTGTCTGTCTTGCTCTTAGTTCAGGTAAGTCATTGGATCTGTACTTAACTGAGCTGAAAATGTTTGGACAATGTCATGCGGCATGTGCTCAAGACTCAGGACAGGTTTCACGTCAGCCACTTCCTCAATAGTGCCGAGAGTGATTCTTTGTATCAAATACAGTGCCTTGCGAAAGTATGCGGCCCCCTTGAACATTTCGACCTTTTGCCACATTTCAGGCTTCAAACATAAAGATATAAAACTGTAATTTTTTGTGAAGAAGCAACAACAAGTGGGACACAATCATGAAGTGGAATGAAATTTATTGGATATTTAAAACTTGATTAACAAATAAAAAACTGACGAATAGGGCAAGCAAAATTATTCAGGGGTGTGGGTGGCGGTTTGATCTTAACAGTGGGCTGAATGCTGTTCACAGTCACTGGCTGCCCTGCTCCAGTGACCTCCTCCCATTTTCCAATGACTTCCTCTATAAAAAGCCAATAGCTGGGTGTCCTGCCTGGCCACAGACAAAACAATGAGGACAGCTCATGGTTCCGCTCACTACGCAGTCGTGGCATCTACACTCTTTGTCAGCTGACCATGACTGCAGATGACTAAGAGATGTGCTAGGGCGCCCAGACTGTACACATTCTGCAGACCTGTCAACGAGTGTCATGTGTCTGGTCAGTGAAGACACTTGGGCAGTCAGCTCTCTGATTGCGTCACGATTAGCCTGTAACTCAGCGTCAACTTGACTTGGTTCTGTCATGTCAGTCTGTCCGTCATGGTCATATTGGACAATGCTTACAGTCACAGGTCTAGACTTAGCTACAGCACCCAGGCGTTTTAACCTCCCCTCTTCCTCAGTCATGGACTTGGTCATCTGTTCTAACAGAGAATCATTGCTAACCTGCATGTCAGAAAGAAAAGGTTTGATGTCATGTCTAACGTAAGTGTTCCTCTCATTTAGACCTTGGTACTGTGTGTAGAAAAGTACCCTTTACAAGCCTTCTGTCATAGCTAAACTGTACACCAGGTTGCTGTGACTCAAAAATAACTATCTGCTTTAACCCCATAAGCCTGTAGAGAAATTGCTGTGGACTCTTCCGGTCATGTTGTCTAGCATTACTGAGCCACATTTATCCCTGATGTGAGAGTTCACTGTTAGATCCTCATGGTTAGTGAGCATTTCCCTGAATGCACCTGGTCTAATTATCTTAAGTACAGCTCTAATAATTTCACTAAACCCCTCTTGTAAAGCAGCATCAATCTGCTTACAAAGACCATTAAAGCAAATGTCAGAACCCATGTCAAATATCTGACCACCGGATATTTTACACTCTCTACGTGGAAGCAAAGCAGTAACATCATACAGTCTTACTACTTGGTCTGTTACATTTGAGGACAGGCTTGTCCTACCATGGTGCCAGTGATGCTTGGCTGGGCTGGTCTCCCCTTAGTAACCGGTGCAAACACAAGACAACATTGCAAAAGGAAAGAACAACATCCCCCTAAATCTCCATCATACCTTGGAGGTGCCGAAACCCAGGGCTTATGAAGGCTATTGGACAGTGGACTGGGTGGGTCCTGGAACAGCAAGAAGACTCGGAACAGGCGGGGGTGGTAACTGACTGACCTGCACTGTTAAGACTTTTTATTTATATTTATGCGGTAACTACCCCATTACAGTACCATAACTGTACATGTTTTTTACAGTATGATGCCCTTACTGCAGTTCCATTTTACAGTATAATACCCTTACTGTAACTTAGTTTTACAGTATAATAACCTTACAGTAATTGTACTGTAATTACCATTTGCTAAATTGTACTGTATTTGTCTTGCTGTATTTGTTTTACTGTATTTGTGGTTCACAGTATCTTACAGTATTTGGCATTGCAGTACAACCTATTTTGATTATTTTACATAAATGCTATTACATTTAACAATTTCAAAATAATTGACTGTAGTCCATGTACAAAAGCAAAACATTTTTTATTTCATATAATACAGGGACAAATACCAGGACCAAGATATTTTTGTCTGAATGTGAAAATAAACCAGATATTTTACATACAAGCGTTACTACAACCATGTTTAAGTATGCGCCAAACACTTGACAGTATTCAGAGGCGAATACCAGTACATGCCTGAACAATGCAGTTAGCATTTTAATTGACTCAAAGGAAACAAAATGTACAGTTTTTTTAAATCCCCAGATGCAACTGCAGAACACTGAATAACCTAGCCAAAACATCAGTTCATCCTTTATCTTGGCTTTTTTTTAAAATCCTGATGAGTCTGTATGAAAAATGTGGTATGGTTGTTTACCACAGAGCTGAAGTTGTTGGGCATTTGGTAGGCAAGAAGAAGGAGGAACAGTCTGTTTAGAAGCATTTGTGAATGACGATGGAGGGGCCAGACCCATGGTACTCCTGCTTGCTGATCCACATCTGCTGGGAGGTGGACAGAGAGGCCAGGATGGAGCCTCCAATCCAGACAAAGTATTTATGAACTGGTGGGGTGATCCGTACTGGACTGTATGAGAAGCAGAGAAATGGTGATGAGTTTCTCTCATCTAAACTGTTAACAGACTTACAACTTGTTCAAAAAAACATAGAATATGACAATATAAAATAACAAAACAGTCAACAGTAGTAGTAGTTTTACAAATTCAGATTATAACATTAACATTAAGCAGAAGTCATGTTAGCCAAAATGCGGCAACAGCAAGCTCAAAAACTAGCAGTTACTGACCTTAAACTTCAAGAATATGGGTAATGTTTTAATTAAGCCAAAGTTATAATGGTGGTCTGACAAGTGAAAAAGATGTCCCGAAGCGCACGTGTAAAACGAGTTGTGATAGCTAATCCTCACCATGGGGACAATGTCACATTGGCGTGGGACAAACGAAACTAGTTAACAGCTTACTCTTACCTAGCTATGGCACATGTTGGTAACTTAACTTCACCACTAGCGACTTTTGAGCAGAGATTTTAATGTCACAGAATTAGCAAAGATCGGCTTTCCCAGAGAATGTCTAATAAAGAGAGAACTCCTACTCTCGGAAAACGTCCGGCTTCTGAACTGGTGGCAGTTCCACTCTGGATCCGTATGAGGGCGGTCACGGGCGAGTGCAGAATGAATGGAGGTCTATGGAACTATACCCGTGAAAATCAGCTTTTTTTAGTATATAATTTTTTGTCTAGTAATTTGAATGTTGCATTTGAAAGGGGAGGCAAAGAAAATACACACTGCTATGTGTTTTTTAAGCTCCTTTTGTGTTCTAAAAAGCCTTGTCAATAACGTCATATATTCATCATTCATTAGCAGAATGCTAGCGTGTAACGGGCAACAACGTATAAACACTTGTGAAGTCTTTTCCCACCTTTCAACGCCTTTGAAATATCCAGTATCTCCCGTTCTTTTGAAGTCGTGAGGTTAGAGTTCAAATCTGGAGGTCAAGCATTTTTCCGTAATCCTTTTCTTGTTTTTCTCTACAATTCTTAATAAATTATTTACACTGCTGAATATCATGTCACCTTATTTAATTACATTCACTGCTAAAAGCATAACAAATAAAATGTGGGCCTATTTCATTTTAGAGATATTTTATTTTTCCTTTTTATTTCTATGCTTCTATAACATTAATTAATAATTTTATTTAAGTATGTCTTTTTCAACTACAGTAGCACTGTAAATTCAAAACATACAGTTAATCACTGTAAATTAAATGTTATTACCCATAATGCAATGCATATTACAGTAATGAACCAGAAAAGAAAATGATGGTATTTTACTGGGCATTTTGTGGTAAGTAACTGTAGAAATTACAGCAAAGTCTAACAGTGTGGTGTCTCATGACATTAACGCTGGTGGATAACTCCTTTAGAGTGGACATAACTTCTTGGAGTGTGGTGCTGTGTTTCCCCAATGTAACTACCCTGATGTGCGACATATAATGGTATACATCAGGAGGGTATTCCAGAAAGCAGGTTATATGACATAACCGGGTAAGTTTCAGGGTAAGTAGGTGAATAACCTCAGCTTTCGGTTCCAAAAACGGAGGTAACTTTCAGGGTAAGTTGCCACAGCAACTCACTCTCTGAACATAACCAGCTCCGGAGCAGGTTATGTTCAGGTTATGTTGCACTGTTAGTTTGTTTCGGAGAGGTTACGGAGCATGGCGTGCCCTTTTGAAGATGACATAATTGGATGTCGAAGCACAGATAATACAAAACATTATCCGCCGTGAGAGGGTGATAAGACACTGATGTGCTTTCGTATCCAAATGAACATTTGTGGGAGCGTTACTGTTTTACACAAGATTTGTTAATTTCTTTAACAAAAGTTTTAAAACCACACATATCAAACGTGACACATTGCGGATCAGCGCTTAACACAGAGCACATTTTGTGCATAATTGCCCTCGTTTTTTTGCAACTGGTAGTTTTTTCTATTGCATAGAAGATGCAGAGCATGTGAAATGCAACTGTGTGTAGAGCTGTTCGTACAGTAGCCTACGTCTTGCACTCAAACAGTTCCTACACACTTTTGTCCAGTTCCCTGGCTATACACAAGTGACTTAAAGAGGAGTAAATTATTAAAGAGGAATTCCACAGAGTGGCAGGTTTGTCCTTTCTATGATTTTTATTGAGAGATTATTGTAGTTACATGTCACTATGTAATCTATCCATATACTGTGTAACGTCACAATTATTCAAAAATGTTTGTCATTGTATAACTTTCAATTTCAGGGTTCCCAAAGGTGATTGAGTGCATTGATGCAATCCACATTTTCATTAAAGCTCCTTCATTTAATGAAGGAGACTATGTTATTAGGAAGTCAATCCATAGCATTATATGTGCAATAGATTTTTGGGTGTTAAATCTTTGGGTGTTTAAACCTAAATCCCTCTCATTACTGGTCCCCAATAACTAGGTAATATGTGATGCCACCCACCACATCAGTAATGTTGAAGTCAAATGGACAGGGTCTGTACATGATGGCAGAATGTTGTGCACAAATTTCAACAGGGTATGTTTTGCTTACAGATAGTTTTGTTCTTATTATAATTTTATTTCATTAACAATACACCTTAACTACCATTATAGGACAGTTCTGTGGTTACTTTCTGGGGGACAGAGGGTACCGTTGTCTGCCCTATATGATGACACCCTACCCTGATCCTGAGCCTGGACCACAGGCGCTATTCAACCTGTTCCACAGCAGAACACGGGTCAAGGTGGAGATGACCCTAGGCATCCTGAAGGCCAGGTATAGTGCCTGCGTGGGCTCAGGGTCAGTCCAGAGAGGGCATGTGACATCATAGCCGCTTCTGCACAACATTGCCCCCATGAGAGGTGAGAGGCCCCCCCTTTCTCTTGTTCAAATATTGTTTCCCACCTTAAGCTAGTGTTCTAGCAATTGAATTTCAATTATAGCCTTTTGTATGTTGACCCTTTTCTCCTAAATTTGCATATGCAGTAAAATAAAATAAGCATGCATAATGCACAAGTAAAACAATGACTGTAAAACACATTACAATGCCTTTTGAAATGGTGAAAGTTGATTATTTTATTCATTAGAAACACTGATAAAAGAGTGAAAACATCAATAAATCATAAGATTTAATATGGTACACCTACATTTTACTAAGCCACTTGTGTTGGTAGCTTTGTCTGATGAACTGCCCCCTGGAATCCCATCGACCACAGGTCAACCTTTATTAAGGGACAGTGCCAACTCAGCCAGGGTGAGGGAAAGTGGAGGTGGACCCCTGCCTGTTTTACGGGCCTCAGCCTTCCTTCTATTGGCTACATAGAAAATGTAATTACATTAAATACTAAATTACATGGCTTCACTAAGTTTATTAATTTAAGAAAATTCTACCCTGTTGGAGAATGTTTTTATGTTTCATTTAGACTTGGCTCACAGTTCTTTTTATCAGGGATTACACCTGATAAGACGAGAAGCCAATAGTCTATATTACTAGCCAAATATGTACATTACTACAGTAATATTAAGAAATTTATGGAGGGTAAAAAGTAAATGCGTGTCTATTTTTAAAACATGCCCAAAATATTTTTGCATTGCAGTGAAAGGGAAAAATAGCCCATTTATAATTTCATAAAAACTCACATATTTACTCTGTCCGTAATTTTTGCCAAGCCAACTCTCTTTTGCTGATGCAGCAGTATTGCTTTTTTAGTAATAATGGTCTTATAGTCTTCATAAGCAAGCATTAAAACATCCAACTCAGTTTCAACTCAGCATCTGAGGAGGGCCAGATATGACCTACGGAAGGCCTCAAGCTCAGACCCAAGGCGCATGTGGTCTGGACTGCGGCAGATAATGGAGTACAAAGGGAGAAATAGCTGTGATGCCAATCCCCCCACCTCGCTCCCCGACGAGCTCAACACCTTCTTTGCATGGTTTGAGGTAGCCAACATCACTCCTGAGAAGCTAGCTGAGAACCCAGACGACTGCACTCTGTCCCTGGACATGGCTGATGTAAGGAGAGCTTTTAAAAGAGTAAACCCGCGGAAGTCTCCAGGGCCAGATGGCATTCCAGGCCGTGTTCTAAGAGGATGCGCTGACCAGCTAGCGGAGGTATTCACCACCATATTTAACCTCTCCCTAACCCAGTCTGTAGTTCCCTCCTGCTTCAAGCAGGCCACCATTGTCCCGGTTCCAAAGAAACCTACCATCACCTGCCTAAATGACTACCACCCAGTAGCACTGACCTCCATCATCATGAAGTGCTTCGAGCGGCTGGTCAGAACCCACAGCTGCGCCGCCCTCCAGGACACCTTGGACCCCCTACAATTTGTATACCGCCCCAACAGATCCACAGACGATGCCATCACACAAACACACACTGCCCTCTCCCATCTGGAAAAAGGGAACACATACGTGAGGATGCTATTTGTGGACTACAGCTCAGCATTCAACACTATTGTTCCTGCTAAGCTCATACCCAAGCTCAGGACCCTGGGTTTTAACACCCCCCTGTGCAACTGGATCCTGGACTTCCTAACGAGCAGACCCCAGATGGTGAGAATGGGCAACCTCACCTCCTCTGCACTGACCCTGAGCACTACAGCCCCACATGGCTGCGTACTCAGTCCCCTCTTGTACGCCCTGTTCACATATGATTGTGTGGCCACACACAGTTCTAACATCATCATAAAGTTTGCTGACGACACAACCATCCTAGGTCTCATCTCCGACAACGATGAAACCGCTTACAGAGAGGAGGTAAATGCCTTGGCTACCTGGTGCCAGAGCAACAACCTCTCTTTCAATGTCAGCAAGACTAAGGAGATGATAGTGGACTTTAGGAAATGGCAGAGGGAGGGTCTGGCCCCCATACACATCGATGGAGCTGAAGTCGAGAGAGTTCCAGAGTTCAAGTTCCTCTGTGTGTTTATCAGTGATGACCTCACATGGTCCCGTCAGACAAGCTCGGCAACAAAAACTGCCCAAAAGTGCCTATACTTCCTGAGGAGACTCAAGAAGTTTGGCATGTCTGCCAGAATTTTAATAAACTTTACAGGTGCACCATTGAAAGCATCCTTTCAGGTTGCATTACAGCATGGTACGGCAGCTGCTCCGCTGCTGATCGTAAGGCCCTTCAGAGGGTGGTGAAGTCAGCGGAGCGCATCATAGGCTGCTGTCTCCCCTCCGTGCAAGGCATCTACCACAAGCGATGCCTGAGGAAAACACAGAACATTTTAAAAGACCACAGCCATCCAGGCCGTGACCTTTTCTCACTGCTGCCATCTGGTAGACGTTACCGGAGCATCAAGGCACGGACTACCAGTTTAAAAAACAGTTTCTTTCCGCAGGGCATTCGGCTGATCAACACGGAACATTGATCACAAATCACAAATCATTTCTTGAGCCCTGACATTCTCTGGTCACTTTATCCACTCTACATCTGATGTAGCAGAATTCAATGCACCTTTAAAAGTAATTTTCCATGCCATATTTTATAATATTTATTACTTCTGCTGTCGTACTCTATCCGGACCACTGCTCAGTACATAGTGTATTTTGTTATTAGGGGTCCAAGCCCGAAGGGGCTGGAAACCGTAGTTGCAAAGCAACACGGTTCACAGCTCCAGCGGAGCTGTGGAACCCTATTGTTTTTCAAAGGTTTCTTCTTATTCTTCCGGTAAAACCAATACTACAGCCTAAACCGTACATGATCGTGGGGTGCCATTTTTTAGGACTGGTCCAGATCACCGCTGGGACCTCAGACAGAAAAATTCAGCCACTTCTACCACTAGGTGGCGCTATAGCAGAAACAAACGTGTTTGCCCTTATAACTCCTAAACCGTACATCGCACATAGAAGCTAAACATATCCATGCGTTCCCTGAGTTCAGCTGAATCTTCTGACATAGGCCACGCCCATTTCCGCCAGTACTTTTATGCGTGAAAAATTGCAATTTAATGTAAACCTACTTTTTCTAACTCCTCCTAGACCGTGTGTCCGATCTACACGAAATTTGGTATGTATGATCACCAGACTGACGTGACAAAAAGTTATCAAAATAATTTTTATCGGATTAAAATTGCGTAAGTTGCGCAAAAATAAATTTGTGTAGCTAGCTACTTAAGTATAAACTTTGCCATATCTTGGCGAAAAAAAAGCTATCATCGTAAAACTTTAGATTCTTGTTTGACATGACCATATGAGGCCCCCCAACAAATTTTATGAAAATTGGCTACTAGGGGGCACTATAACTACAAAAAGTTTATATCTCATTAACGGCCCATCCGATGTTTACCAAATTTTGAGGCTACCAGCTAGGGCCACTCTTGAGGCCACCCCTACAGTGGGGTATTGATTCGTCAAAAGGGGCGTGGCCTATGGGACCCAGTTTTGGATCTACCCCTTGTACTAATGTGAGTAACTTCAAATTTACAGTGTACATGCGCAATGGTTACTTGACCTCACATACCAAAAATTACA
>JACXGM010022034.1:0-16939 GCA_016801145.1 Umbra pygmaea | reverse complement strand
GTGTGTGTGTGTGTGTGTGTGTGTGTGTGTGTGTGTGTGTGTGTGTGTGTGTGTGTGTCTGTGTCTGTGTCTGTGCCTGTGTCTGTGTCTGTGTCTGTGTCTGTGTGTGTATACAGTTAAGTCTGGATAATTGGACACTGACACAAGTTTTGATATTTTGGCTATTGACCAACATATATTCAAGTTACTGTTAAATAATGAATATGGTCTTAAAGTGCAGTTTCTTACATCCAGATTGGAGAAGGGTTTAGGAATTACAGCTCTATAATATGTAGCCCCCTCTTTTTCAAGAGAAAAAAGTAATTGGACAATTGACTCAAATGCTGTTTCCTGGACAGATGTGGGCTATTCCTTCATTATTTCATCATCAATTAAGCAGGTAAAAGTTCTGGAGTCGATTCCAGGTGTGGCATTTGCATTTGGAAGCTGTAGCTGTGAACCCACAACATGCGGGCAAAGGAGAACTTAATGCACCTGAAACAGGCCATCCTTAGGTTGCAAAAAAAATCTGAGAGACAGCAAAAACATTAGGAGTAGCCAAATTAACAGTTTGGTACATTTTGAGGAAAAAAGAATGCACTCGTGTGCTCTTTTTTTCTGTGCGTCCACAGAAGACAACAGTGGTGGATGATCGTAGGATCCTTTCCATTGCAATGAAAAAAACCTTCACAACATCCAGCCAAGTGAAGAACAATCTCCAGGAGGTCGGCATATCATTATCCAACTGTACCATAAAGAGAAGACTTCACAAGAGCAAATACACAGGTTTCACCACAAGCCACCACAAAAGCCAGCCCAGTTCTCGAACAGCATTCTATGGACAGATGAAACTAACATCAACATGTACCAGAGTGATGGGAAGCCACAATATGGAGAAGGCTTGGAATGGCTCATGAGCCGAAGCCACATCACCTGTAAGACATGGTGGAGGCAGTGTGATGGCATGGGCATGCATGGCTTCCAATGGCACTGGGTCACTAGTGTTTATTGATGATGCGAATTAGAGTTTTTAAGGCAAAGAAGAGATCTTAACCCGAACAAGCATGCATTTCACTTGCTGAAGACAAAACCCTACAAAAACCCACAAACAACATCTGAACACAGCTGCATTAAAGGCCTGGCAAAAGCATCACAAAGGAGGAAACCCAGCTTTTGGTGATGTCCATGTGTTACAGACTTCAAGCAGTCATTGCCTGCAAAGGATTCTCACTAGTAAGTAAAAATGAAGGTTTTATTTAAGATTGTGTAAATTTGTCCATTTACATTTGAGCCCCTGAAATAAGGGGAGTTTGTATGAAACTGGTTGCAATTCTGCCACTTGTCTCTACATTCCTACTTCTAATTCTCACTCTTTTTAAAAGGGGAACACCGAAGAAATTATATAATTTGTCTGTGTTCCCATATCGTTTGATGTACTTATTTGACAGTCTGACTCATCTGTCAACTATCTTACTCAGGGAGAAAAGTGTCGAACGAGTGCGGCATCAACTGGAGACGGGTCTGTGCAGATGAATGCGTTTGAATACAACTTTGTGAAAAAATTATCATTTGCGTGAAAAACAAATGTTCTTTCACAAAAATAACATGAAGCCCAACTGCTTTTGGTACATAAAATATACATTTTGTATAATAAAAGTCAGTTGCATTGTTTAAAACGTATATTTTTTTAACTCTCTGCTGACAATGTAGCTTGTGTTCTACTTCCTGCTTTTAGTCTGCTAAGAGGGTGCGTTCAACTGTTCAACTTGTAATACACACAATGCAGACTTCTTTTTCTAAATTCACACTTTGCTCTGTCAATAGTATATTCTCAATCAGGGAGGATATCAGATTAGGAATATATTATTGATAGATCGATGGTATGTTGTGTTTAGAAACTATTGAATTATGAATATAGAAGAAGACTGCATTGTTTGTCTTCTTGAACGCGCCATCTCACTAGCACTGGGCTGGGAAGAAGTTGACTGATGTCTAAAGTACTTCAGACTATTTAGGAACATAGACAAATTATAGAATTTTGTCGGTGTTCCCCTTTAGGCTCATCTATCTCCATTTCTCACTGTCTGTCTCACCCTTACGCTCTGTTTCTGTCATCTTCACTTGCGCTTCACTGACAGCCTGGAATGCTCAACGAAACTCTACATGCTAGGAATGGTTCCATGGAGTAAAACGACTTCAGTGTCAGAGGTTAAATACTTAAACATAGAGGTTTTCATGTAGATTTGAAGGGTTTCAGCATTTTCCGCAACATTCAGATCCATTCTATCACCTCAAAGCTAGCTAAATCAGTTTGTTGAATCATATCCAAACCTACTTTACAAGTGGATGAGTTGCTTGAGGCGAAGTATATTTACATTACATGTTGTGTTTTATGTGATGTCTTTAGCATATTGTAACATGTGGACTTGACATCCAATGGGTTACTCAAAAAAATCCTCCAACTGGCTCATTAGGTGATACCATTCGTTATACTCAGTTAGCAGCAGGATAATACAGTATCTACACAGGGATGTGTACCAGTACAGTTATTGAGTAGTACTATTTGGGTAAAACCACCAAGTATCCAGCTACAGGAACCAACCACAACCCAAGCTGAAGTCTATTGACAAGCTGGGGTATTATGCCTGCACTTGAGTATGTACACTGTTAGAGCAGACAGGTTACTGCAGAGAGAAAATCTAAGTGGGTTTAGTGTTCCTGGCAGGAGACTTCATGTTGGGCTTCAGTGTTTAGAGGTCAAAGGTCAGGGGTTAGGGAGCTCATGTAGTCCAGGGATCAATGGGACTTGTTCTGGCCGACCTGCACCTCCGGGCCTCCCCTCTCTCACCACACTCATTATCAAGCTTCCTTCGTTACGTCTGCTCTTGGCTCTGGTTGGTTGGTTTCAAACTCTGGCTGATTTTGTGAAATAAAAAAAGTGTTTGTCTGGTGCCCCCGGGGAGGGGTCCTTACATGGACCAGTTGCTCCTGAGTGTCGTACTCCTTTGAGCAGCCGTCCCAGTGGCAGTTGGTCTCGTATACCATCTCCATCTCAGGCTCATGTTTGCATTCATCTTTATCCAGGTGCTCCTTTAGGTCCAGCGTCCCACCCAGATGATCCTGTTAGTAGAAGTAGAAGAACACAAAAAACATTTTTTCCACAGTCCACGCAAAGGTGTCTCTGTTTTTAACCCAACACAAGCCCTTAACATTTCAGGCAAGGCTGACGTACCTAGAGTTAAGGAGGAGTTATTAAAGTACTAATGTAGACGGACCTATTAACATCGTCTGGGCTGCATTAAACACTTCCGAGACTGTTCCCGGGGCCTGCAGGCGGTGTGCGCGCGCACAAGCGACTGCGTGTTTACATCTGTAAGTACAGTATGTGTGTGTGTAAAGTATGCACGTGTGTTGACGTGCTGCCCGTCCCCTGGTCTCGTCACCCCCCCTGCCCCAACGTGCTGACTGCAGCATGTTTATCTCTGCCCCGCGCCACTATCTTCATCAATTCTACCGGCCCCAAGACGACGGCGCGCTCTGCCATCCCCATGCATCAAACCCAAACCTGCCTCTGAGTCCAAGAGGAGGGCTCTGCAAATTTATCAAAAGACAGAGAATAAGGCAGGAGCAACGAGAGACACTGGAAGGAGGTGTAGAGAGAGAAGAAGAGTTAGAGAAAAAAGAACTAAAGAGGGAAAGAAAAAACTCAGATGACAATAACGGCTGGCCAATATTTCATTAAAATGAAGTGCCGTGGCACAGTTTACAGCGGCCAGGGATGGGGGGGAACAAACGAATGGATGCAAAGCTCTTATCACACAGAGTTTTTCTTCTTTCAGTCGGAGCGCAGAAAGAAGCAGGTCAGGGACTGGCTGACTCCCGGGGGAATGGATCAAGACATTGATCAGGATATTTGGGGGGAAAAGGAGACTTAGCAGATAAAAAGGTAGGTGCAAGGGACATTGTTTTTGTTGATTCGTTTTTCATCATTTGCTAAAAATTGATGATGTTCTTACTGCACTTAGCATGTCATTTCCATTAGAATATAACAAACAATCGGTCTTCGTCTCGGTATGAAACAATGGTGTTCATCATCACCGCTGATAAATTCAGCAGTCGAACCTTAGCACGGTCTTACCGGAGAACACGGAGACAGCGGCCTCGGACACTCCACCTCCATCTTCACCTTTGACCTTTTGGTGATCATGTGGCTGACTGTGCTGCTGACTGCTGAGTCCCCACACGTGTTCTAAACAGAGCAGAGGTCAAAGAAAATCGTAGTTAGTTCAGTGCTAGAGAAGTCTTATAGACAGTCAAATATAAGAGGTCAGAGGTCAGAGCTACCACAGAGACTAAACAATCTAGGGATTTCTATGATGACAGGGTGGGGTAAAGTATATGACAACATCCCATCCATCTACTGGCTAGGGGTTGGAAAGGAAACCTCAGAGGAAACTTTGGAGAACAGAGAGGGCCATCGCCACACCCTGCATGTACAGGAGGCTGTGTAATGCTTTACAATACGCTGACGGAGACGATATGTGGCAGTAGGTTTTAATAGTCATGCTAGCTAAACTGTGATTCTGTGATTGGACTAAACCAAAGAAATGTGCTACTAATCAAAGGAAGACAACGTTTCCCTCTGTGTTTACTGTGGGCTGAAACACAACCACTGGGTACATTGTGTGGGTTGGGGCAATGAAGGTTTAACGTCCCCAAGCCCTGTATTCACGGGTATGAAGTTTACCTTACGAAGGAGGCCTTTTAGTGAATGGAATGTTAATATATGCACTAGTAGGGAACCACAAACCACACGAGATGAATACAATGACTGAGGGAAGGGGACATCAGCACTGAAGTTTTAAATCATCTTAAAACTCTTAAAGCAAGTTTACTGAAAACACAAACAAAAAGATGGAAATTGTACGCCTGTAGACATGCTGGTTTGATTACAGTGTCCCACACAATAACAGATTTCCCAGAAGTCCACAGGGCAGGGTCACATTTGGTGACATGAAGAATCCACCCTACAGTATATTGAACAGTTTGGGTACAGTTCATGAAGATGACTGATCAACTGAAAGGCTCTACACCATCATCGCCAACAAACAAGAACAACACATTATAAACAAAGAAGAACACCATAACCAAAAAACACACCATTACCAAAGAAGAACACTGCAACCAAATCAAAGAAGAACAACACCATTACCAAAGTAGAATAATACCAGAACCAAAGAAGAACACAACATCATAACCAAAGTAGAACAATACCATAACACCATAACCAAAAAGAAAAGCTTATATCACAACTGAGACAGTCTTCTACTCAGTTACCATCGAAGAAGGGCACATCACTATTAACCCCAAAACGAGCACAAAGTCATAACCAACAAGCAAAGTGAAGCAAAGAAGAACAGCAGGACATCAAAACCAATGAAGAAAAGCACACCTCCATTACCAACAGAAGAAGAGCAGTCTGACCTTTGCCTGTGGATCGAGGTTGAGGTTGTGTGAAGATGGGGCCAGAGAGGACAGACCCGGGACCGACTGGCGGCTGGAGAAGGTGGGCGCCGGCTGGATGAGGGGAGGGGTGTGGCCAAACGCACTCAGACCTCTCTGCTGGGACAGGAGCTGCTGGTAGGCCATGGGATTGAGGGGGTGGGGGAAGGTAAAGGAAGGACTGGAACACAGAGACACTTATGAGTACCCCACCTTGTCACCGCCACCATGGCGCTGAATCACTGATGGCTAGAAAGGATACAGCTTATGTTAAATTTATAAAATATTTGTTTTGCATTTTTTCCCCATTACAAACTATATCCTAACTCTCCTAACTTGCAATATCAGTCCTTGTAACCTGCAGATGTTTCTGAACTTGCTAGAAGTAGCTTGTGTGACAAAAGCTATATTACACTGTAGTCTACGACATTTTTAATCAACATTTCACATAATCCTATTATCAGTAGAGTATGATCAGGGGCTTTTGTTTTTTAACATTACATATTTCCTTAAATAGTACACCAATATGACTTAGTGTGAGTTTTTTAACATTACATATTTCCTTCACTAGTAAACCAATATGACTTTGTGTGAGTTTTTTAACATTAAATATTTCCTTGACTAGTAGACCAATATGACTTTGTGTGAGTTTTTTAACATTACATATTTCCTTCACTAGTAAACCAATATGACTTTGTGTGAGTTTTTTAACATTACATATTTCCTTGACTAGTAGACCAATATGACTTTGTGTGAGTTTTTTAACATTAAATATTTCCTTGACTAGTAGACCAATATGATTTTGTGTGAGTTTTTTAACATTACATATTTCCTTGACTAGACCGATATGCATTTCTGTGAGGACGTGTGCTTGTGGTACCTAATCCCTCCAACAGAGAGGTGTCCGTAGGAGCTGCTGGCCGCAGAACTGGAGCGAGAGTTGTTGATGTAGGCCACCAGGGAGTTGGGTGACGTGCGGATCATAGTCTGAAGGTCGATGCTGGCCTCGGACAGAGGGGAGATGGACAAGGCTCGCTTTCTGTTCAGCCTGGGGGTCAGACGAGGGCTGGAGAACCGCGACACTGCAGAGAAAACACGGGCAGGAAATTAACTTCAGGAACTGAACTTCAATCAGCCTGTCGAAGAAAGTTCATTGCATTCTTGCAGTTTCAGCCTTGCATAGTCGACCTAAATTATCCCTCACTACGAAATGATAATCAGCCTGTCACAAGAGACGATTTCCCTCCAACACCCCAGTGTCTGGGTGGCTCTGCACAGAAAAACCCAATTCAAACAATGATTGCAACAATAATTTCATACAGGGAGAATGTAACCTAAACAGTGTCATATCATCTTCTCTTTATACGCTTGCCTATTGTCTATTTCTGGAGGAAGAGAAAAGAAAACCAGAGGTAGAGATGACAGAAAGAGAGTGAGAGAAAGTAGAGGGAGTAGAGGGAGAGAGAGAGAGAGCCATAGAGCAGTGTTCAGCCCGGCCCGGGACCGTGTGATTGATGCTAACACCGTCTCCCTCTGACACCCAAACCCCGTGGAAATAGAGCCGCACTATCAATAAGTGCTCAAGATTGATTCCCAGCTAATACAGTAAACAATTTGTCTAAGGTGATGGAAACCAAGCCTGGCAGAAGATATTGTTGCAGTAAAATAAACTCATCCCTTATCAGGGGAACTTAAAGCTGGATATGGGATAGAGAGAAAAGACGGCGAGAAAAAAATGAGGAAAGACACAGTAAAAAATCCCAAGACAACTTTTTAATGTGCCCCAGTGACACAGATTTTGAATAATTCAACCTGGAGATAAATTCTTTATTTACATTACATTTATATTTTAGTAATTTAGCCTTGATATTTTTACAATGAGTGTGTGCAAAATAGCATCATATGTTCTACAGTATATAATGTTATGTACTATTTTTTGTATCTGGGGAAAATAAGTGCACTATGTCTGACATTTAGGACACATGCATTATAGGACACTTTTAACTCATTAAGATTCAGTATAAAGGATAATCAATCTAAGCCTAAATAATGTACTTTAATTAATCAGATACAATCTCACTGCGATCGAAAACATTTTGTACTTCACTTTGGTAAATGAGGGCGATTTACAAAAATTGATTTCCACGGAAATGTATGCTAAGTGTTTTTGATCGTTCTTATGTTCATGGTTTTTAATGAAAATTTGCTCAGTTTCTTTTTTAACGTCCATTAGTTACCCGGCCTTAACTTTTAATATTGCAATCCAGGAATCAGGATGACAATTATGTAATCATTACCCAATAATTACTTCATGCCACTGCGCATCATTTCCTGCGAGGTCCTGTAGCAGCTGTGTAAACATTTTCAAATACAATACCCTGTAACATGAATTTCTTTACACCAAGTCACAGATACATTTAAGAAGAAAACGCAGAACTTTACCTGACCAAAACAATGCAATCCCTGTGGTATGTAACCTGTGTGTGTTTCCGGTGTCTAGGGGGCCAGGGCATCTCTCAGTGTGTTAGCAGGTAGGCCAGTCAGTCAGCCAGCTGCTGAGGGCTCAACAGGTGCTAGACATTAGCGCTAGTGTTAGTGGAGCCAGTCCAGAGCAGCGGTGTCATTTAGACCTGTGAGGTCATAACCAACGACACTGCAACCGGACGCCCATAATGGCTCAATAAAATGTGGTGCCAACACCAGCCAGCCACTCAATACAAACAGTGCAGTAAACACAGGCTACCAGCACAGAGAAGGATGTTTTAGCTTCCTGGAGAAAAGCACATTTTGTGTGATTACACAGAAAAGAGAATCAGGACGGCTCAATGGAAAACTGTCCTTGAGACATTCAGAACTGCCATGGGACATACATTGTGATCTTCACGAAGCACCAAATGTTAAGAAATCTAAATAAAACACTGTGATACACCACTGTCTCTAAGGATGGTTCTGCTACAGTAAAAGCAGACACATAGAATGCCATTGGGAAAGGGGACTGGCACTGTCGAATGTGTGGTGTAATTTACCGGTAGTTAGCTAGCTACTAACTCACGCTGATCCGGGGAGAGAAGCTCAGGTGAATTTAGCTCTTGGTATTTGCATTGCATTAATGGCTCCATAGTTTTGGTGACTGGGACAAGCCATTCAGAAGTGGCAGCCTTATTTATCTGTGTTACCGGCTCACCTCTGGGGAGATGTTTATTAATGTGCCACTTCCACTGATAAATGAGGAAATGAAAAGCCGGGCCTTGGCGTTGCCTCGTCCCCCCTCCCGCACAGCACATCGCCTCCTGGTTCCCTTGGTGATTTATGTCAGCGAGCCAGACGACTGGTGGGTGTGTGTGCGTTAGGAGTAAACCCGCCCATTCTCCTGAAGGCTGGACTGGTCTTGAGACCTGATTGGCCAGGTCATAGGCCTGACACAGTCTGCTCTGTCTCCAGTTTCGGACGAGTTCAGCAGGAGGCAGAGGGGAACGTGTCAACCAATGCAAGTATAGCTTCAGCATGAGGCAACCAGGTCTTTTCAGAGTACCAGAAAAGCTGAGGGAGCCAAAGTGGCTGTACCGTAATTGAAATGTTTCTCATCTGGTAATTAAAGTCCATAGTTTATCTGTGTAAAAGTACAGCCAGTCTCAAGACAAGTTCACTTTACAGTATGTATTCTTTGTCTTGAGAGCTGTGCTCCACAGTATATGTCTCTTTATTGGAGTAAATCGATTACCGTTTTCATAGAAACAGCAGGCGGTAGCAAACAATACATTCAGATCCACGGGTTGCTGGTGCAGTCTGGACAACGTTTCATGACGCACTTTTTACTGAGGTAAATGTAGGGTACAACTTGTGGTCAGGTTTACAATTGAGGTATATAATATAGGCTATACTGTATTTTAAGGCATTCAATTATTTGTTTGATCTTGGGGAAAGATAGAGGACAGAGTCTTTGAGCAGTGGTCCCGACAGCTGGACAATCCTAGGCCACTGTGTAAACATGTACTGTACCTAAGTGCCCTCTTACATTATAAGAGCTTTCAGCCACATATATCAGATCTTGCAAAAAAAAGCTTGAGACAAGATACAATTTTATTTTGTAAACTTGCGGGTCTCTCTTGAATAGCCGGTACATTTCATGACACCTCCGGAGATAGTGTACGAGATTTGGAAAAATTCCACCTGGGTCTTTGCAAATGTAAATGCAATGTTCAGGAACGTCTAGAGAAATGTGTATCAATGGGCTGGTCAGATTTCTATATATGATTGCTGTCACGAGAAATGACAAAATAAATATAGTAGAACCAGTATGGAAATTATTATTCAAATTATGTGAACGATAATTTTTCCTTTTCAACAACTTTCGCAATCTTGTGTCAAATGAAAGCATTTACCTGAAACAGAAGAGAAACAATATTTCTCTACTTGGCGGCAAGCTGCATGTAAGTTGTGTTTTATCAAGAGGAAATAGTAGTGTTGATATAGAGCAGGTCTGTGAGAGGCTCATGTGATAAAACACACAGACATTGTTGATGACAGACAGGATTCCTGTTCATGTGAAGAAGCAATATAGGACCTGTCCAAATCAGGGCCTGTCTGAATAATCCCAACGTAAATCAAGTGCCTCTCCGAATCAAAACATAAATCAAGTGCCTTTTCTGACTCACAACATAAATTTAGTGCCTGTTCAAATCACAATGTATCCAATATACAAACCAAGTGAACTATTTAGATTCCCAAACTACTGTTTCATTACAGTGCCTAATAAATGATGGTACTGTACTGTAACACTGGTCCTGTGTGCTATCATGTCTCCCCCATACATTTAGCCTTTTAAGGTGACAGAGGTAGTTGAGGATGAAAGTACACATTCATTATATTGAACTTTGACCCTGCACCCCCCCTGCTCTCCCCTCATATAAATGATAGAAATCCCCTCCAGTTAATGTAATCACAGTACAGTCATACTGTTGTTTAGAGAAAACCTGTGGTGCAGACATGACAGAGGGGAAACCTTCCTGAACCTACACTTTGGTGTGGTGAGTCTCTGTTGCCCACAGGCTCCTGGGCCGTTGTTTGAAGTGGTTTTAAAATGACAAACACACAAAAGCCTTTCTTTTGTTCCGCTGCCTACCGTTGCACTGATCTGGATGTCGTCATTCCCCTGCAGTGAGGTTGCTGCCATCTTAGTACGCCTTATCAAAGTTAGATACGGCCAATGAAGGACCATTTATATCCCAGGGTTCACACTGACACTAACACAGGAAGCACTAGGGGACCCAACAATATTTTTTTGGTGAGTGTTTTTCCCCCATTTTTGTCCCCTCTAACTCTGCCTCGTCGGAAGCTCCGCAACACCCTGGACAGATGTGGGATGATGAAGGGTGCCCACATGGTTCCTCCAACCACATGTCGCCAAGCCGGACGATTCGTTTCGCACCGTTCATCCAACACGGAAGCCTTCAGTCAGATCATGTACGGGATGATTATGTTGACCAACTATACTTCTGCGATTGAACTTACAGGTGCTCGATCTGAACACAAGGAGTCGCTAGAGAGCGATGTGACAGGATAAATAATCTTACTTATCTAACCCGAATCTCAAGCAAGAGATCAAGGCACTATGCCAATTTTGCTCTGCCTCGTGCTGGAGGTACTGGCAAATTCTCAGAAGCCATAGTCAGGCTCAAACCTTTGACTATCATAGTGGAGCTTGTCCTACAAGGCAGCGACTTAGCCCACTATGCCACATGGACCCCACAACAGGACTTTTTCAACATGAATTAAGGCTATAATAAACCACACAGAGCACTCCATAACACCATGAATGCAGCTCCAAAGCTCCTGTCAACAGGATTCCACTCATGGGGCAGAGCAAGGATGCAGCTCTACACAGTCCCAAAGATACACTGGCTCTAAAGCCCTGTGGGCCAGCCCGGTGGGTGTCTGTGCAGAGTCCAACTCACCATCCACTGGGTTGATATAGTCCGGCAGGTGTGCTGCCCCGGCGCCTTGCATCAACAGCTCTCCATAGGGGTTACGATGGCTGGCCATCAGGTGGTAGTAGTCAGCAGGGCTGGCTCCTGGGGGGGGCGGAGGCAGCCCAAACAAACCTCGCTCTTTCAAGTGTTCATGGGCCACTGCAGGGAAGATGGGGGGAGAGGGAGGGTGAGTGCAGGAAGAAAAGGGAGGAAATGGGGGGATGTGAAAAACCCAAATTCCAGTCCCGGTCTTCTCGCTGTCACCACATGCTGCCAGAGGCATTTGAAAAGGGGGTAAGACACAAGGGACATGATGCCACAGTGCCACAGAGACCCAAAACACACTGCTTCTGCACAGCAAATTCTCCAGTGTTAAATTAACACTGTCAGTGTGAACTCATATAGACACTGAAACTAGTGTTATACCATAATAATAACACTACATAGTGCTATAATGTAACACTAGTCTCAATGTCAGTATGAGTCCACACCGACATTGTTAATTTAACACGGGAGAATCTCCTGTATGTGGGCGTCTGTACGTCTGCGAATAAAGAATGCAGCGGGGCTAAACACTCCTGATTGGTCTACTGTTCCTCTCTTTCTGACGCATGCATGTCCCCCCCCTAAAAGTTGGACTACCCTGAATCGTACAGTAACGGTGTAGCGCTGTTAACATCCGCTGATGTCTGTTCAAAAGTGTCGGGGCCAATGAGTGAGACATGAATTGTTGATACATCCAGTGCACCTGTCCCAGAGGCTTCCAGAGGACTTCTTTAAAAGATGACATTTCTGTTAATGGTTTGGCTTTCTCTCTCTTTTTATTTCTCTCTCTCTTTTTATTTCTCTCTCTCTTTATTATTTCTCTCTACATATCTCTCTGTCTGCCCACCCCACACCCCCACTCCACCCCCACATATCTTACTGTAACTGATCTTTCAGACACAATTACGCCCTGCAACGCTAAAAGAGAACAGGCATGTGCTTGTACTGAATTATTGCAGGCGTAGACATTTATTTATTTGTTTACTTTTGACTTTTTTTATTCGGTCAGTTCCCTGCATTTCATTACCTCTCAAGTGGAGGGAGTAAACTGGGCCAGAACCAGGAATGTTTTTTTAGGAGCAGCCCAATATTGATGTTTTACAACTGTTTTCTTTTTTCAATCAAACAAACACAAAATGCAATGGACATTTATTTATTTGAAAGAAGAACGGTTCCAAAGACAGCCTGACATGCTTGCTAACACGACGTTTAAAAAAAAACTGCACTATAAAAAAAATTTCATAGAAAAACTGTAAAATGTAATGGTAACAAATATATCAGTACTCTTTCTATTATTTGACCTACATTTCCTTCAAGACAGTAACAATAAGTACTTTATAAACACAATAAATGTCTGTTAACAAACGGAGATGATATTACTTTGTAACAAACAGCTACTGTGTTTATTATTATTTTTTTTAATGAATAAATGTTTTCATCCACCCCACATGATTCCTAACCTTCCCAGCGCCCGCTACCCATCCCAACTTCCCCAAACTCCACACAAAACACGTAGACAAACATACAATACACTAACAAACATACAAATACATACAAACAGTAACCAAAATTAATTACTCTTGATGGAATAGGAACATTATATGGTTTATATCAGATCTGAGTAGAGCCTCTGCAAGCTATTCAAGTGTGAAATTAAAGTCTGTCATTTGTCAGAACATTTTGAATGTGATCCCCTCACGGAATATAAAATTATTTCGAGTTGTAAAAATGACAAAAACCTCACAACACATCTACTGTGTTTATAAAGTATTTTCTGTTACTGTTTTGAAGAAAATGTCCGTAAAATAATTGAAAAAGTACTGGCAACAAATTATCAGTTCGTTTTACTGTTTTTTCACTGATATTTTTTTGTGTGTAATATTTTCAGATCTGCAAACCTCTTTCAGCCACAGAAGAGAATTTACCTGCCTAGAACTGTTCATTGATTATTATTGTTCTATATTAAATGCCAGAAGAAGAGTCTAAACAATCAAATGATTGCAGTGTAAAAGTTGTTTCAAAGCCCATGAAGATCTATCAGTAGTTTTTTAGAACGCTCACATGGAAATGTCAAACTCTTAATTGAAAATAGGCTCCTTCCTTTTTTCCCTGTTACACATAGCTTTATCACAGTGAGATGTCTCCAGTCCTGTACTGCTTATTTAACTTTAGAAGCAGGGCCACATTACTGTTGACAGACTGTAAAAGGTGATTTATTTCCTAGTCTGGCCTATCGCCTCCACCTGAGTGTGAAGAAAGACTTGTCATCACGTTGGGCTGGGGTAAAGGGCCACATTTGGTGGTTAGGGGATTATATTGGGTCTATTTTGTTTGATCCATTTCCAAGGCTTTTTATGAACCTCCTTGGTATCTTGAACATGTTACATGAAGAGTGAGACCAGATCTTCTGCAGCCCATTGGATCTAATTCATGTCATGTTGTGGCTTATTAGTTATCCTTCGCTACATGACCATGCAAATATTTACTGGAAAACATAACAGCAAATTCACCATCCACACTGAAAACAATTGCATATTCCTCAGAAGTAACAAAAAATGAAAATCCATCAAGCTTTCAGGAATATGTTTACACCTTCTGTTGGGGGGTGCACAGTGAAGGGTGACATACTGAAGTGAATCACCTTTGAAAGGCATGCAGTAGATAACTCACGTTCCGCAGGGCTCAGTCCGCGGGCCGCAGAGATCATGGAGAGTGTGGGGCTGCTGTGCATGGAGCGCAGGTAGTGGTCCATGTGAGGGCTGACGTAGGGGTGATGGGGGCTGAACGGAGACTCCCCCGTCCCGGGAGTGTGGGGGGAAAGACGGATCAGAGAGATGCCGTCCGAGATGACCGGGCTGCTACCAAGTCCGTGTCTGGAGGAGACAGAGAGGAACCTACAGTCGTCATCTTGGCAGGAAATGTATAAAAGTTTTGGATATCCAGACTCATTCTGAAACACCAGGATTTCGTTCAGTTAAGATACACAGTGACATCCTGCATCACTCCACGCCTTAAATGACATCTTTCCTGGTCACACTACAGATCAAAACGGTGCAGATCAAAACAACACTCCTTCCCAGATACACCTGGACCATGTTTGTAATGTCTGCATTCAGGCCAAGTGTCTGACTCTAAACCTGAGTAGTTAGTAATGTGAGGTGAATCTGATACTCTGTCTAGCTTAGCACACAGGCTGGCTTGAAAATGAGATGCATGACAGCCTACCTCCTAGTTCATCATGGGTCACTTTTAAATGTAGTGCACTACATAGTGAAGAGGGGTACCATTTGACTTCTCAACCTATCAGGGTTTTGATCTGGAAATGAGTTGAGACAGATGTGTGTGTGTGTCTGTGTGTTTGGGTGCGTGTGTGTGGACACATCATATGGCACACAATGTAATGATATTTGAATCCCTAAGGCATTATACAGTGTCTGACTCATTTGCCCTGAGCTTCGTCACCTACGACAACTTACTCGTAACATAACCTCAACCATGGCAATGTTCTGTGGGTCAAATAAAGGACAGAAAATGAAGGTACAATGCATCCGGAGAGTATTCACAGCGCTTCACTTTTTCCACATTTTGTTATGTTACACCCTTATTCCGAAATGGATAAAACTAAATATTTCCCTCAAAAGTCTACAAACAATACCCCATAATGACAATGTGAAAGAAGTATGTTTGAAATCTTTGTTAAAAAAAAAAAACGAAAAAAGAACATTTACATAATTATTCACAGCCTCTGCTTAATATGTTGTTGAAGCACCTTTGGTATGATGCTACAAGCTTGGCACACCTATTTTGGGCAGGTCCTCCCATTCTTTTTTGCAGGACCTCTCAAGTTCCATCAGGTTGGATGGGGAGTGTCGGTGCACAGCCATTTTCGGATCTTTCCAGAGATGTTCAATTGGGTTCAAGTCTGGGCTCTGGCTGGGCCCGTCAAGTACAGTGGGGAGAACATTTGATACCAGTGGCGTAGGCACGGGTGTGCCAGGGTGTGCTTGTGCCACCCAAAGAGGCAGCTGGCACACCCAGAAATCAGATGCATAATGCACTTTTTGTTATAGTCTTGGCAATGTTTTTTTCTAAACCTAGTCTATTATGGTCCAATTATAATATTTGTTAATTTTAAATAAATTTTTATTTTGTCGTTAAAAAACAACATCTAGATCCACGTAGGCCTAGTGTATGCGCGAAAATAGCCGCCAACGTGACCCCAGAGAATTTCACGGGAGACTAGCAGTGCAGTAGACTGAAACGCCGTAATAGGCCAACACATGCCGCAGCTATTCTTGAGCGGATTGTGCCAGTGCAGTGCAATACATCGAAATTGTGCGCTTACAGGTACAGACCAGGGCCCGGTTCCCCAAAACGTTCTTATCGCTAAGTAGTTCTTAACCTATTCCTTAACCTCTCTCTTAACCTAATGGCACGGTTCCCGAAACGTTCGTACGCTAAGTATATCTTCTGTAACCCTGCGTTCACATCTGTTTTTGGGGAAGGCGAAATTGTACGCCTCGCGTCGCTCTCCAGCCTAGAACTCGTCGCTCTATGGGCGTTTCATGGGAAATGTCAATCACTTGAGTATTGGTCTTCCATATAATTGACTTAAATAAAAACACATTTTCATTCGTTTATTTTTGTATGTGTTTCTCATTTCTTAAGAAGCTAAATGGCTATTAATTTTGCTCGTCGTAGTTTAGCTGGTACACATGGCGTGATGTGTCCTGATTGGTTGACGCTTCGTCGCTTCAGCCAAAAAGTTCAACTATTTTCAACTTTTTCCACACCCTCTCATCGCCTCCTCTGCTTCCCACGCGTCGCTTCACGTGCACTGCTCTTGCTCACCGCTTGGCGCCTCCCAATTCGTCTTGTACCATAGAAAATACATTGAAACCCGTCGCCCTGACGCCCACTAAAAATGGCAGGTGTGAACGCAAGGTAAGTCACACTTTCGCAAGGTTGGTCTGGACCATTCGTAGCTCTCTCTTAGCGTTGTTTGAGCTCAAACCGCTAGTCGCCGCCACTACAAAAATGATTTTATGGACATTTTATAACTATAATAAAATATGTTCGCAATGGATACAGGCCTATTTAGGAAATTGACTTTATTTGGTATCAGAACTAATATGTGGTAATTAGCCTAGGCTATTTCGTAATGTCATTAAAGCGTTTAAATTGTCAATCACTTTTGATAATTAAAGTCTGGCAAACAAGTTGGCTCTAAATGGCTAAGATCTATAAATTTGTAAGCATGGTGGTGTCCAGTAAGCGATCAACTATGGCAGTGATCTAACGTGTCCTTGTATTGAATCAAAGACGACTCCGAGTCCGCGGCCATGTCAATTGTTTTATTCTGCAAAACTTTTGACATTTTGCCTGACGTGGCTATATTAAAAAAATGTCGCCTCCCAAGACAAGTCATTATGAAGCTGCTGGAC
>JACXGM010022033.1:0-16940 GCA_016801145.1 Umbra pygmaea | reverse complement strand
ATGACAGAAGTAACAGTAATAGGAGGCACAGTGGATGACAGAAGTAACAGTAATAGGAGGCACAGTGGATGACAGAAGTAACAGTAATAGGAGGCACAGAGGATGACAGAGGTAAACTGTCTCTCCAGCTTATATAACTGATACTACTGACTGCTGTATGATGGGAGAAGAAACGTCCATAATCACTGTCTGATCCTTTAGGGCAAGTCGCTCTGCCTTCCCACTAAGAAACAGAAAAGTAAAAGAAATTAATAGTTTACTTAACAATAGACAACTGACAACAGCTTTCAGGAAAGTCTAGATAAAGGAAGAATATACCTGAAAATTCTGTGGTATATTTCTCCTTTCAACTTAATTGTCAGGTAAATGTTCACTCCTGCATTCGTTAGGTTTAGTCTGTGCAGGAAGCCCTCTGTTTGTGAACGCACAGCACACTTGTCCAGTCTTATCTCACTTATCTGGAAAAAAAATGAAACAAGAACACAGTTGCATGCAGTACCCAGCTCGAAATGTATGAGTTGCCTACTGGACTGTATTTGATGGCGGAAAAAAAAATTGTGCAAGACAGTGTCAAGTGCATAGAAATATAATAAATAGAATGGCCATTCTAATTCAAATCAATGTAACAGAATAGTCAGAAAGGCAGCTAATTTTTGCGTACCATTTCATTGCAAAGATCTAGCGGCCTACTTCTGCATTAAATCGATTTGCAGCAAGTTGCAGACTCACTAGTGGCCTGCCTTGTTGGTAATGTGGAAGTGGAGAGGGCTGGATTTATTTGCTGCATATTTCTATTGGTAAGTCATCAAAATATATTAAATAAAAGCTAATATTACAGTACTCTCTAAAGCCTACAGTATACTTAACGCACCAGACCGGGCACGCGCCAAAGTGATGTCAAAATGACGTAGATTATGCTGGCGCGCTGTGATTTCGAGCGCACGAGCCAAGGGCGCACACCATTCTTTTTTTTTCAGCAGCGCGTGCCAAAGCGGAAACAGGAAGCAAGGACGAGTTTGAGTGCACAGTAAACGATTTCTAATAACACAGTTAATGGTTCATAATAAAACTGTAAATGGTTCATAACAACACAGTTAAGATAATCTTAGCCACTGTTGACATTACGTCAATGCTGCTAACAGTTCTGCCATCGTTTAGCCTCTCCTCAGTTGCGACACCGGTGTTCAGGCGAAGACTGAGCACCACGCATGAGTATAAATGGTTACGGCGCTCCCATGACGTGACTTTGGAGCGCGCAAGGTCAGGACTCTGTAGTATACTGTGTGCTTAACTCTCAAACTAGTGAGTTTGACAAAACTAACAACAATCTCCATTTTGTTTCGTACTAATCAAATGACCACCAGGGTTGGGTACTGAAACCCGGTTCCACTATGGAACCTGTTCCTACGCAACCGGGAGGAATCGGACCGGATTAGAATGCAAATTACAGTTCCTCATTTCGGTTTCACTTAATGTGTCGACTGAAATATTTTCCCTCTGATGCTCCGAAACTGACATAAAAAAAATCACACTTTCTCTGTAGTCTACCTTTAACTAGCTACCGTAAACGTAGGCAACTTTTAAAATGCCTAACTTCAGTAACCGCATGGCTTACCTTAACCGTGAATGTTATATAATTTTGAATGCTATGGAATGTATGGAATGAATGTGTGAAATGTTCTCACATGAACCGGAAAAATTAAACGTGCAGGTGCAACGTAACAGAAGGACGAATATAGACTAATAACAAAAAGGCCAGCTGAAACGCAAAAACACCCTAAATATGTTGCCATACAATGTAAATCATGTTTTCAAAATAGTTTCTTGAGAATGTAATTTGGGAGAACCTCTGAGATATACGGTAGCGCAAAAGAATAATCAGACATCCCAAATCTCCCGGATATCCTGAAAGACTCCCGCATTGTAATTGTAGCTTTCTAACGCCAGCAAATTATATACAATATCCTAGACATTGATTTTCTTCATGAAACAAAAAAATCGATGTCCGGGAAATAAGTCAGGAATGCGTATCTTGCCAGAAAATGCCAATATGATCATCTTTCTGCAAAATAACTGCTAAAGTTTGAAGCTGGTTTAGCTATACTATACAAGTTTGTCAGTTCTGTCTGAATGCTTTTGTGTATGACACTGAGCTACTTACAATACTGTAGATAATGATTTCAACAGTAGCTAAAAGGTTACTTGGAAAAGTCAATACTGTAGTAGTACAGTAATACTACACAAAATGGAGAAAAAAGAGATGCACATTTGTATAAAGTACATTTACATGTATTTCTGTAGCAGTGTTGCATTTCAACAGAAAATTCACATTTGCATGTTCATTTGAATATACATATACTGTACTTTAGTAAATTCAATGAAGTGTAAACTTGTTATTGTAATTCTATAATGCAATAGTGATTTATGTGAAAATCGATCAAAGTTCAAAAACAAAATCTCATAATTTATGTAATGCCCACAGTTGTTTTTAGGTCAGTGTGTTAAGAGTGACAATGTGTGCTTTCCAATTGAGCATTGTTGTCAGTGTTTGGGTTGACAAGCTTCTTTTGAGACATGTATGAAGTGTCTTGATAGTTTGAGTGTGTTTTGGAGGTGTTATTAACTGTTTGGCCAAGATGAAGGTTGTTAGTGCACACTGTCTTTATAGTTTTGATAAGGTGGTTTCAGTATTGACCGATGCAGTTTAGCAATTGAAAATAACTGTAATATTGTACCTGTTATTTATTGTTAATTTATTGTAGTTGTATGTTAGGTGACTTAGGTTTACTTATTATACATTTAAGTACTTTAAAACGTTAATATATTGTTAAATTTGCATAATTTTCAATTAAAAAACTATAAGGGACTAAGGATGGAAATTAGCCTTTGGCTATAATCCTGTATATTTACATTCTTCGAAATGTTCATTAATATACACTGTCCCTTTTTGAAATAAAAATAAACATAATAAACATAACAGCCTTTCTTTAAAGTCATTTTTCAGTTGAAGAATCGGTTTAGGAATCGTTTCGGAATCGGAATCATTTTGAAAGTACCGATTCGGCATCGGAAAAATCCAAACGATACCCAACCCTAATGACCACACCAAACAGTTCACTGGCTTTCTATTCGAGCCAGACCGATAAAGGTTTTTTAATGTCGATATCGATGCAAATATTTGGTGATTTAAAAATCCAATATTCCGATATATTGGCCGATATAAATATTTTTTTTATCCAGAAATGAGTAAAAAAACATAAACAGATTTCTCTAACATTATTAATTTGTAGTTATTTATGAGTCCTCAATAAAATAATTTGATAATGCAGTTTAAAAATAAACTTGTTTGTTTTATTGTCACAACAGAACAAAGGAACACCAATATATATGAAACAACTGATAAATAAAATGTATAAAAATACAAACTTAAGATATGAAATTTAAAGTCCTTTCAATAAAAACACAACAACAACAAAAGAGGAAAAATCAGTATTAATAGACCTAATAGCTTCATAATTATATATTTGAACCAGACTGGAAAAAAAAAGTTATATAAGTTGTAAATGTTGAATTGCTGTCACACAGTGAAATTATTATTAACGTACTAATCCCTAAAAATTGTCGATACAGATAGTTTGGAAAATGCCTAATAATATCGGCACGCCATTATTATTGGTTGGGCTGTACTTTTTATTCATTCTATTTCTATGGTCAAGTGGCTGTTAAAGAGCTTCTCATGTTCAAATTAAGACCTGAAGTTTAAGCACTGAGCAACAGGATGTGGCAGGGCAATATGGGAGGTGTAGTTCACACACCTGGAGGGAGATTAGGAAGTGGAGTGTGCCATAGATTTCAGTGAACGCACACAGCTCCTCTGGGTCTGGGGCAGGGCCGGGGGAGGAAGACGGGGCTAATCTCTGCCAAAACTCTGACACACACAATCCTGAAACACACAAACATTATAAAACAGGTAGTTCTACACACAACATCTGCAGTTTTTTCTGGGCATGTGACAAATAAACTTGTTTGAGGGGGATATGTTTTATTGACAGGACAGGAGAAAAAAGAAGCCAGAGAGACAGGTAGGGGAAGACAAAGAGGAGGCCCACAGACAGTCAGCCGAGCCGGGGCTCGAACCCCCATCTCCAGGAGGGGTGTGTAGACTGGAGTTGAGTTAAACTAATTTGGCAAACATAAATATAATAGCAGAGTTGTTAGTACAATTTCTGAGATAACAAGATGAATACAAATGAGCAAGACAGGTAAACCTAATTGTGAAGTGTGGCAGCTCATCACGACTTCAATTAAATGCAGTAGCAAATAAGAAAGGATAAGACAGCACTCAAATAGAATACTTATATTCTCATTTCATGGTAGCACAACAGTACCAAAACTAAATGACAATGTAAGTATTTTATTGACATGCCGTCCTATCCCAATATGTTACATTTCTTACACTGGCCTCAACTAATATTGGCTTCATTGGTAAATATGAGCAAAAAAGCTGCAAAAATGTTTTACTTAATATTACCCTGCACAATTTAACTTTTATTTCCTTCTTCAAATTTTTCTCCGCTGCCAAATGGTCTTGTCCAATTCCACCTACCCCTGCCTTGTTGGCAGTTCTGCAACTCAGTGGACAGATGCAAGCTGGTGATGTAAGGTTCTATGTGTAGGTGGGAAAAAGCAGAGACAAACGTGAAGGGATTTGAGAAAAATCAAATGGGGTTAAAAAATAAAGTAGCCTCAATGGGCAAAACATATTACTAAATTGAACATTAACACAGATAGACCTCACAAGGAGGGGGGTGGAGCCACTTGCACTGGAACATAGGGCGGAGCCACTGGCAGTGACGTGGAGTGTGGAGCCGCTTGTACAGGCGTGGGGGAAGAGCCGCAGGGGTGGAGGGTGGAGCTGTAGGCAAGGGCGCAAGGGGTAGCGCTGTTGGTTCCGGCGAGGAGAAAGAGATGTAGGTCCACCATGGCAGAGGCTGGGAGATTGGTGCTGGTGGTTGACTAGGCTGAGGAGGTTCCAGCAGGTCCAGTAGCAGTTTGCACCTTGAGTTGTGGGATTGACGGTGAGGGCGACTCTAGTTGGCTAGGGTGCCCAGGTGTTGGACTGGATGGAGGCGTACTGCACAAGGAGTTGCTGGAGAACAACATGGCTGGATAGATAATCAGACATATCTATCCCAAATCCCGAGCAGCACTATCCCAATTTGCACTGCCTCCAAAGTGTGGAAAGAATACACTGACCTAAAGGATTATTAGAAACACCCAGTCAAGTTCTCATTAATGCAATGATCTACTCATCCAATCACATGGCAGTTGCTTCAATGCATTTAGGGGTGTGGTCCTGGTCAAGACAATCTCCTGAACTCCAAACTGAATGTCAGAATCGGAAAGAAAGGTGATTTAAGCATTTTTGAGCGTGGCATGGTTGTTGGTGCCAGACGTGCCGGTCTGAGTATTTCACAATCTGCTCAGTTACTGGGATTTATTTTCAAGCACAACCATTTCTAGGGTTTACAAAGAATGGTGTGAAAATGGAAAAACATCCAGTATGCGGCAGTCCTATGGGCGAAAATACCTTGTTGATGCTAGAGGTCAGAGGAGAATGGGCCGACTGCTTCAAGCTGATAGAAGAGCAACTTTGACTGAAATAACCACTCGTTACAACCGAGATATGCAGCAAAGCATTTGTGAAGCCACAACATGCACAACCTTGAGGCGGATGGGCTACAACAGCAGAAGACCCCACCGGGTACCACTCATCTCCACTACAAATAGGAAAAAGAGGCTACAATTTGCAAGAGCTCACCAAAATTGGACAATTGAAGACTGGAAAAATGTTGCTTGGTCTGATGAGTCTCGATTTCTGTTGAGACATTCAGATGGTAGAGTCAGAATTTGGCATAAACAGAATGAGAACATAGATCCATCATGCCTTGTTACCAATGTGCATGCTGGTGGTGGTGGTGTAATGGTGTGGGGGATGTTTTCTTGGCACACTTTAGGCCCCTTAGTGCCAATTGGGCATCGTTTAAATGCCACGGCCTACCTAAGCATTGTTTCTGACCATGTCCATCCTTTTATGGCCACCATGTACCCATCCTCTGAGTTACTAGTTACTGAGTATTAACTACTGTACCCGTAGCTAGCTACTGAAGTAAAATAGTTTCTGAATATGCATTATTTATTAAAAGCCTGCAGTGTTTACTACTCCAGCTCTGGCATAAAAAAGTTTTGCAAAACTTGAGAATGTCAACACCTGCGTTTCACCATTTCCATGACATCTACTTTATCTAGCTATGTAACTAACGTTAGCTCTCTGGGACTGGTAACACGCTATTATAATGAATAGAAACCTAGCAATAACAGAGAGCACCGCAGTTTTGGGGCGAAACCATTAACCCTTGAAAGGTTGTTGAGATAAATAAGTTTCTTCTTTGTTGTGTGTTGCTGAATTAGTATTGTTTCTCCAGCCAGGAGAAAGCTATTATGAGAAGGTATATGACCGATTTCGGCAAGGTAAGCGAACCATTTAAATGGCGAGCCCGCAAGCTGCCAGCCTGTGCGCAAGCTAGCCTAATGTGATAAGCAGCAGTACGCACTGTCATATTATTGTGCTAGCCAATACCAACAGGATTTATTTAATGAAATGGTATATATATTGGTAATTGTTTGGAGATCGCACATTGAATGGTTACTTTGAGGGTGACCAGCGCAATACTTCATTTGAATGTTTGGATTTGATTAGAAAGTAATGTCTTTTAATTATATTTGCAAATAAGTTATTTATTTTCATTATATTAAGTAAAGGAACACTTCTAAAATGTATCTTATTTTCTATTTTGCATGCAGAATTTTTACGTGCGCATGATATACTGTGCATAATTAAGTCTGCAGTAGAATCACAACCAGCAGATTAAACGACTGACTGGAAGTAACACCAAGAATCCTGGCTCTCAAGTAAAAGGAATTGTTCAAAAGTAATATGAATCGCATAATACACCTGCGCTAAATGCAACAAAACGATACTGTGGAAATTTACATTTATCTAATACTGATTACAAAAACATTAGTTTCAGTAAACAACACTGCAAGGACCTAAAAGTATCCTAAATAACACTCAGAAACAGACAAAGCTGATAAGCTAACTAACAAACAAATTAGCTGAGTTGATTTGAGGTAAGCCTACGAAGCAGCAGCAATCACCTGCTATTACTGTACAGTATTCTGCCAGCAATTGTTAAGTAGTTAAGTTGCTTAGAAAAGCGCTTATAATTTCCTTCAACAAAATACAATATAATAAAATTAGCATGACTCTCACAATTTTTTAAGACCTTGGAAAATCAGATTTCAGACTTTTTAAGACAATTTTAGGCCGTAAATTCTGGAAAATGAAATTAAGACTATTTAAGACTTTTTAAGGACCCGGGAGTACCCTGCTTTGAGTGTCTTTGGAGTCTGGTTTTATGCACAATCCATGCAGGAAAATGTAGATTTTTCATTTCAGCTATAGTAATAGAAAAAGTTGTATCGGTATTGGCAAATTTTTTCCACTCAAAATCTCATATCGGTCAGGCTCTAATAAATATTAATGATACCATTTAGGGACACAGGATGAGATGAGGGGAAGAGATGAGGAGATGGATGAGAGAGAGGGACACATGGAGACAGCAGAAGATGTAGGAAGAGAGACAGACAGGGAGACAGATCATGCATTTGATGAGGGACACATGGAGACAGAAGAGGATCGAGGGACTGAGACAGTAGACATTGTGCTAGAATTTGTTCAGGAGGGAGGTGCTAACAGTGGACAGGAATAGGAGACAGACGGAAATCGAGGGAGTGACACAGTAGACATTGTGCCTGTTCAGGAGTGAGGGGTTGAATGTGGCCAGGAAGAGGATGCCAACACACCACAAAGAGGAAGAAAATGACATGTTGAAAATTGGAAATGAAACCAACGTAAAAGGTTAAGAAATTCTGGCCAAAGCTAAATTATTCACATGGCATTCATGTTCCAGGAAGGAAGGTGTGGGAGAAGAACTGTGCCTGTTGTCGTTACAAATGCAAGCAGAACTTCCCAGAGCCAGTGAGGAAAGGTATATTTCAACATTATTAAGAGATGGGAGATGCAACCCATGAATTGCCAATCAGAAGTGTGTTTAGCAAGTTCAGTGACTATTATTACAGTCTGTACTGTTCAACAGACGCCCAGAATGGAAAAGTGAAATGAGAAAAAAATAAACTAATATTTATGAATGAGTTATTAAAATTAATTAATTGTTCAAGTGTTACTCAAGTGTTAATTATTCAATCAATTCCCCTTTTGACCAATTATTTTCTGCA
The DNA here is from genome assembly GCA_016801145.1 of Umbra pygmaea. Classification (NCBI taxonomy): domain Eukaryota; kingdom Metazoa; phylum Chordata; class Actinopteri; order Esociformes; family Umbridae; genus Umbra; species Umbra pygmaea. Next base: position 8,582 of record JACXGM010022033.1, on the reverse strand, counting down.
TTGTTCAGCAAATACGCCCAATATGTCCATAGAAGACTTGGAAATGTTTGGTGCCGAAATGTGTATCTGACGATTTTGCCATATTTTTTTGATTTTAATGTTTTAGAACATGTTCATTGTGTTAATATGCCATACGTTTATTACTTAAATGCTCATTCATGTAAGTATGCCTGTGGTTGCAATGTTTGTGGTTTAAGGTTAATAATACAGGTGATAAAATTGGGGTCAAAATTTTGTTTAGTCTCTCCTGTAAAGTTTGTCAAAAGCCACTTAAGCTCCTCTGGCTCCAAGCCCTCGTTATGACGTCACACATGTAACCTCCAGTAAGTGTGTTGTGGCCTGGAAAAACCCTTGACTTTCTGGGCTGCATACATCTTTGAAAACTACAAACTCTCCTGAAAACAAATATGTTTGAATCACTCAGACATCTTTATCACAACTCAAGTTACATCATTTTAAAGTTGACATGCGCCAAAAAGTGATAGGGGAGAACTGCATGCAAAGATTCCATTTTGTTTCATTCTAATTTTGTTGTGATGCATGAGGGAAGCACCGATGCTCGACTGTTTCAAACAGATTATCTATCTATGAACTATTTCTTTAAACATTACCTGCAGATATTGGTTGCATTCAATTAAAACTATTATAACAACTTATTGTGCTAAAAGTCCAAAAAATTGTAATGTCATTGCGATTATCGAGGGTAAAATACTTTTTCAGTTTCAAGACAGGATATCTAGCTCATCCTGTAAAAATTATTTTTCACTCCAATTACAAATGTATAGGCTAAAACTTCAATGTATTGTTATGTTAGTAGCCTAATTCAGCAGGTTTAGTACAGTTGTGTGTTATTGTACTGTTATTGTAATGAAGAGCATCGACAATGTGGAATTGGCTCAGCTATCAATTGATTCGTACAGTAAATGACTACTTATGTAGTAATCTATTAATACCGCTAAATCAGCTGTTGGCAACAGTGACCATATTAATGACATTTATACTGTCAACAAGCTGTGACTCTTCTCTATTCGTTGTTGCTTGACAAAACTTCAAGTTCGAACAACAAATGTGAAGAGGGAGGGGGCTTGCTTCCCTCGGAATCAGAGCCTCTCACTTCTAATTAAAGACGGATACAAGTTACAGGATATCCACTGCTCCTTACAATCTAATCCTTCATGGCATTACTGCAATGTTTATATATTCTTATCATAGCCTATTTACATAACTTGCCAGCTTAAGCAATTCCCAGCATGGGCTCAACCCTCTTCTAAAAATGGGAGTGTATTTTGATGTAGCGTAAATGATCGGTTGTTTGGGTCTGTCTGCTGCAGCACTCAAAAGAGCAGGCGACGTAACAGAGCTTTTGATTTGACAAGGCTTGAAAATCTGGCTATCTAACATGTCCAAAAACCACTAAAATTAACTGTTTTTCACAAGTAATCATGTTTATTTTGTAAATTACAATGGAGTTAAGGGTGTAACTTATACAAAACATAAAAAAGATCAATTTTGACAGGGAACACATTTTCAATCTTTTTTGGCATATAGCCAACAATGAGTGAACGCAACATCAGACGGGTTCTTTCTTGCAGTCCACACAATTATACCATGTATGCTTCAGACAAGCACGTGCCGGTCGTGGTTTCTGTTTGCGTCATCACAACATTTCGGCTGTATGGTTTCGGTCATAAACATTTTCGGTGGCCGAATATTTGGTGCATCCCTAGTTACAATTAGATAGCAAACCACGTGGAAAATGCGTGCAGCCAGCCCATCTGTCGTGAGCTACATTCCACCTGTCCAAAGCTGCAGCATCAAGTCTGGAGGAAGTTGTGATTGCAGAGAAGCCATGGAAAGTTTGTAGCTAGCATGAAAGGGGATCAATTAAAATCAGTCGCATATAATTACTTGTTAGCGTCACATGGTTAATATTAGTCTAGAATAGTGGGTAGAGGTTCAATGCATTTGTTCTGACAGAACTGTTTACAATTTTTTATCAACCCAAACTTTTATTCGTTCTGTTTTCCTAAGGCTTTCAGGGAAAACAACCTGTTTAAAAAAATGCTGCACACTGGTTATCTAGCTATATTGCGTTGCATATGAGGAATAAGGGGGATTTATAATTAATCATCAGATCAGATGGCTCAGTGGGTAGGGAGTCAGACTTGTAGTCAGAAGGTTGCCAGTTCGATTCCCGACTGAGCCAAATGTTGTTGTGTCCTTGGGCAAGACACTTTACCCTAATTGCTCCCAGGTCGTTGCTGTAAATAAGAAATTGTTCTTAGTCAACTTACCTGGTTAAATATAAAATAAAATGAAACATTCCTCAAATTATTCCAGTAACATTTATTTTAGCATAGTTTAAGTTATCAGTAAAATATAGACTATTAATTCAATTATCAAATTGTCAGTAATGTGTTCACACGATATGTTGTGACTGGTAGACAAACCGGGTATCCCTCGCTAATCATCCACCCGCCTCATCCCGTTGTGCCACTTGTCCCGCTTCTTGACGTGGGTTTAACGACTTCTAAAAATTATGTAATACACTTTTATTTCAATGGTAAGGTACTTTACAATCAGAATTGATTGGCAATCAGCTGCAGTTACTTCTGTTTAATGTGGTATTGATTGCCATTGTTTAATGTTTACAATAAATCAACCTATCTACAATGAAAAGAGAGTTAGATAGAGAATATGGCGGGGAAGCAACGTAAAAAAAAGGGCACCAAGCTTCTCGTCAGAGTGACTTGAAGTTTTGCTGGACGAGCTGAGCTTGCACAAGCCTGGCAAGCACAGGTTTTTGCAGAATAAAACAATTGACATGGACTAAACGGCTCCGCGGCCGGCGCCGTCTTAGATTCAATACAAGGACACGTTGGATCGCTGCCATAGTTGGTCGCTTACTGGACACCACCATGCTTACCCATTTATAGATCTTAGCCATTTAGAGACAAATTGTTTGCCATACTTTAATTATCAAAAGTGATTGCCAATTTAAACGCTTTAATGACATTATGAAATAGCCTAGGCTAATTACCACATATTAGTTCTGATACCAAATAAAGTCAATTTAATAAATAGGCCTGTATCCATTGCGAACATATTTTATTATTAGTCTTAAAATGTCCATAAAATCATTGTTGAGCCACAACATTGTCAACATACCATAGTTTGACTTGTACTGCGCTGCACTGATTTCAAAATACTGCTGCACAGTGGCGGCGACTAGCGGCTTGAGCTCAAACAACGCTAAGAGAGAGCTTACGAATGGTCCAGACCAACCTTACGAAAGTGTGACTTACAGAAGATATACTTACGAGTACGAATTTGTCGGGAACCGTGCCATAAGGTTAAGAGAGAGGTTAAGGAATAGGTTAAGAACTACTTAGCGATAAGACGTTTTGGGGAACTGGGCCCAGTTCTTTTTCTCCTTAGCCCAGGTAAGACGCTTTTGACATTGTCTCTGGTTCAGGAGTGGCTTAACACTAGGAATGCGACATTTGTAGCCTCTTTCCTGGACACATCTGTGAGTGGTGGCTCTTGATGCTCTGACTCCAGCCTCATTCCACTCCTTGTGAATCTCCCCCAACTTCTTGAATCAGCTTTGCCAGACAATCCATTAAAGACTGTGGTCATCCCTGTTGCTTTCCATGAATATGCTTTTATACAGCATTGTTCAGCATTTTGCGAACAGCCAGCCTTTTGGTAATCACCTTCTGTGTCAATGAGTTTCTTCTGGACAACTGTCAAGTCAGCAGTCTTCCTCATGATTGTGGATGTGTGTCTTGAAACAGACTGAGAGATAAAAGGCTCAGGAAACCTTGGCACATGTTTTGAGTTTATTAGCTAATTAGAGCAGGTCCACATTTCTGTGTTATTTGGAGATACTGGATTTTTGATTTCCATGAGCTGGAAGCCATAATCATCAAGATTGAAACAATAAAAGTGTTGAAATATGTCACTTTCCATTCCATTATTTCACAACCTACCATGTTTGTCTTCCACAGAAATTCCTGAACACCAGGGTCCTGCAGCTGCAACTGTAAACAAAATATTTAGTGTTCTGTGCTAATAATTATTATTTTACGAATAAACTACGAAATGTAGTTTCCTATACCTGTACAGTTCACCACCTGGCCGCTCGGTGGGTTACCGGGAGTGCTCCACAAGAGGACCAGTAGTCCTCCACTATTTACAGCCAATGACCTTTTTAGTGGTTCCCTCCCTTGACGGGCCAACAACATCAACAGCCTTAAAACCTAACACACACAACGATGATTGTGATAAATCTTTTTAGCTACAAATCGTTTCCAGGAGGTTGGTTGTGATGTGTGCTAATTTATTTCAGTATTTTTTCCTGGTCAGGTTAGCTAGCTAACTAGCATAGGTAAAATTAACAGGCAATAAAAACAATACACCACAAGTGAAAACGGGCTACTTAACTAACATTTACAATTAGATAAGGACAGTTGTCTGTTTCTAAACGAACTCACGTTTTGTATACTTTGCAGCATCTTCCGTTGCCTTTCGTTGTGATCAAACGTGTTTAAGTAGTGAGATCAAATAAAGAAAAGACGTGAAAGCGAGCGCTCATCGCGCGCAAAAAGATCTAAATCGCAATGCGCCTTGGGTAAAATGTGAACTGTGGTTTGAGTCTTGATAGTCCCCTATGATTGGATAGTCCAAGGGAATTAATTACGTAACTTTTTCGGCTAGACCCAATGGCCAGACCAGAGGTGTTCATGCCATAGATTTCTTGAATGGCCATATACAGTTTCGCGAATTGTATCAATTTCCATTATCTGTAACCATGGACAGCTACATGAATCAATGCCGGACCTTTGGGTAACTGTTGATTTAGGCCTACCATAAGCAACATTCTTCCGTTATATAACCATGTTTTGAACTTTGACATTTCCACGTGTTGCTGTCCCTTTTCAATTATTTTCTGCTCCTCCTTTGTGCCTGCAGAATACCTCTGTGGGTGGCGCCATTGCTTCTCTCTGCCTCGCGACATAAGTGTGACCGTGCACGGCGAAAGAAGGCTTACAGACTTATTCAGCGGACACTGGTTAAAAGTGTTACTGTATATTATTTAGCATTATGTGTGAATGAGTGTAAATGTTGCATTCAAAAGTGTTTTTGACTAGTAAGAACTAGATTTGACTTTATTCATCTTCCCTTCATCTTTGGTCTCTTTGTTATAATGTATTTAACTCCTCTTGCTCCACACAGTATCATCACGGGGTGGGCTGCCAGAAAGGTTTTGGTTACCGTCCCACCTACGTCTATCCCACAGAGCTGAAGAAGTTGATGCGCACTGTGTTCCCAGATGATGTCTGTGATTACTCAGACCCTTGCCATGGGCAGGTCAGACAATGTTTACGTTAGATAATTATTTAGGGTAAAAGCATTTGATATGTTGTCTGCCCCTGACTTTGATTTCACAGTAGATAGAGTAATGGTTGGAGTAGCCAATTATTCCCTTGTCAGTGAAATGTACATTTTATTCTGCAGCCTTTTTGCGGATGGCTTTCTAAAACGGTGGTGTCATGTTGTTCTAGGTGGTGAAGCTGACTAAGGAGGACTTTGAGGGAATTCAAGCCTCTTGATATACTTATAGCCACAACATTTTGGTAAATCAGCCAAAGTTCTTTGTTTTAGGTGTTTAATGTTTTTACTTCAAGCAAGCACTGTTATAAGCCTTATATTCCCCCCATACTAAAATGAATGGTGCACTTTTGATTAAGATGCATTTTATTTAAACAAAATCTTAAATAAATTGTGAAAGACAATGTGCTATGGTTTTTAAACACACCTTCACAGTACAATTAGCTTTTTTCACATGTACATGTCTGATGACAAACTCATTGAAAGCATGAACCAGGGTTTCACCCATATGGGAAGAACACATGTATAATGGATAAGTCCTGATGTACCACATTGCAGCTTCAGTGTTGCAGCAGGCTTGACAAGATATTAAGGGTAGAGGTTTAACAAAGTGAAGCTTATAAATATGATTTAAATATGAATCCTAAAAACATCCACAACAAATGATGAGATACTATCCTCGATCTTTATAGCAAAACAACTTTGATAAATAAATGTAGGAAATAGGCAAGTAGTGTTATATTTCTCCTACACCAGTACTTTTACTGTTTGGATGTGCCAGTTATTTCCCTTCCTTCTCAGACCACTCTTTGTAACCGCCAGCATAATTGAAAGCTCTGAAAACAGAACAAAGAAGATGTTATAATTTAATAAAAGTTCCCACGGCTTTAATCAGAGCACTAGCTTTAGGATTTACACTCTTACTTGTGGAATCCCAGGGCTTGTGCCTTGTCTGTGGCCAGACCTCCTCGCTTGCCTGTTTGACAGTAGAACACCAGCTCAGGGGTATCCAGGCTGGGCTTCGGTACCCCATATTTAGCCTGGAACTCAACAGCGTCCAGCTTTAGTGAATTTTCTACTGTATCAACTACAATTGCACAAAAAAGAAGTTTATAAGAATGCTCAATGTATTATTTTTTTACAGCATGTTATTATTTTTCCCATGTGAATTAGGGATTGCCATAATATCAAACAGTAGCCTAGAAATCTAGACGCACCCTAGCGGCAGCAAATATAATTTGCAGCTAGGGTCAGTCTAGCGACTCTCCGTTGACTTGCGAGCTGGAAAAAACAAATTCTGGTCAGGCCAATCACAACGTGTATAGAGTCGGTGGGCGGTCTTAACGTAATTACGGGAAAACAAAGAAATGGTTGCTGCTGTTGGCGAACAGCGGTCTTTCGAATCGGCTTTAGCTGCGACTCTATTAGACTTGGAGTTAATCTATTCTTTGAGAAAACAACAAAGAACGGCACTGAAGTCATTCTTACAAAAGGAAGATGTGTTCGGAGTTTTACCGACCGGACACTTTGTTGCTCTGGTTGGTTGTAATGCTATCCTATTGCGTGCATAGGGAATTTGAAAGACAACCATTTATCCCGCCCCTCGGATTCAGCACTGCCAATGGCGAGTTCCCAGACCCAACATCTTGATGTGGGTCTCGCTTTCCAGGCTAATCAAACAGCAAGTTCTAGGAAAAGAGAGTGAAACTTAATTACAGGATTACAAGTCACGCTTACCTGGAATGTGGATGGATCCTGGAATGCGACCTCTGTCTACCTCCTCTTTGGTTCTGACATCAACCACGAGTAGACCCTCATTGCCCCTAGCCAGGGTGGCCTTTAGGTTAGAATATGATATCTCCTTATCTGTGTAGAGATAAGGTTAGGGTTACAGGTATAGATATGCTACACAAAATTTTAGTTATTAAAGTTGGCTATTTGTGTGTCGCCGAGCCGGCCGATTCTTTTCACACTGATCATCCAACATGGAAGCCTTTAGTCAGATCATGCACAGGATAACTACGCTCACCAACTATGAGGCTTTGTACACTACATTACTCTAGATTTCAGTCACATATTTGAATCCTTTCGAGAGGAGCTCAAGACAAAATCATAGTGTGTAAACTTGTGGGTCTCTCTCGAATTTCACACTACCTCTGGAGGTAGAGCACAAGAAGAATAATAAAGATCTCACCTGGGGCTTTGCCAACGCAAATGCAATAGTTCAGGAATGCCTCGAGAAATGTGTATCGTGTGGAAATCTTTCACGTGTAGTTTAATGGGCTGGTCTGGTTTCTAAGTGAATTTAAATATTTAATATATATTTAAATATAAGTAAAAACATTTTTCTATTTTCAGTTTACTCACTGAAATATTAGGCTATGCGAACTTACCATCATTATTCTAATGTGACACTTATAGACAAAACTCAGAAGAACAGGTGTGGTGGTAAAATATTGGAGTCAGCAAAATGGATGTGGAGGTTGAAATTCCATTATTTTGTAATTCCATATTGTAACATGACAGAACTCCAAGACGGCAATTACAAAAGGTGAATGTATGTGTATTGGTTGCACAGGAGGGAAAAAGAAAGTCAGACATTTGGAAAGCATTTGACTTACCGTAGTTGTTAAAACCACTGGTGAATCCACTGAGAATGTAAAATGCAGAACATGCCGCACATTTTTTAATATGAAGGCAAGACGGGTACTTATTCGCTGCAGCGAAGATGCTGCTTGCAAGCGCACCCACTTTTTACCACACATTGTTACATGATGCATCTTGTCTTAAAGTAGTTACAAGCCATTGCAATCATTTTAACTGATTGAAGCAAATGATTTTCAAAAAGACCAGGGCCCGGTTCCCCAAAACATTCTTATCGCTAAGTAGTTCTTAACCTATTCCTTAACCTCTCTCTTAACCTTATGGCACGGTTCCCGACACGTTTGTACTCTAAGTATATCTTCTGTAAGTCACACTTTCGTAATGTTGGTCTGGGCCCGGTTCCCCGATAACGTTCACTCTTAGCCCGCTAAGAAGACTCTAAAAGATATATCTTACAGAAGTTGTTTACGTTCGTAAGTGTGTTCCCCGAAGTCTCCCTTAGAATCTTCTTATCACGTCGCACTTAAGCTGCCTCTTAAGTGCGACGTTACAAGGCGCTGTCCCAAGGTAAGGTGCTGAATGTG
>JACXGM010022032.1:6660-17040 GCA_016801145.1 Umbra pygmaea | reverse complement strand
CTCTCTCTCTCTCTCTCTCTCTCTCTCTCTCTCTCTCTCTCTCTCTCTCTCTCTCTCTCTCTCTCTCTCTCTCTCTCTCTCTCTCTCTCTCTCTCTCTCTCTCTCTCTCTCTCTCTCTCTCTCTCCCTCTCTCCTCTCTCTCTCTCTCAGATCTGTTCATTGAGAGATTCTGCATGACAGGGGGCAGCTCACCGATTGGCTACCTGAAGGCCTGGCAAACTAACCTGTACCTGTCTGCGGATGCTGAGAAGGTCAGAGAGGCACTTGCCGAAGGTGAGTTAAACATACCTGTAGAACGTATTGAGTCATGTACTCAACTGTACATTATTACTGTACATTATTACAAAAAGTATAAGGCGTATATGTTCTGAGCCAGTCTCACATTATAAACTTCTGTTTCAAAGTCACATTACAATTTGTTTGAACAACACTAATTGATACCTGCTGAAAGGAAATCATTGAATTTGCATAAATGTTCCACCATGTCCGTGTGCAGCTATTCAACCTGCAAACTACTGCCAGAGGGTTCAGATGAAGGCTGACTGCTAAAAAGGGTAGTGTTGTGTCATAAATGGCACTCTACTGAATGTACGGTACCTTACATTGCATTACCGTCAAGCTGGGTGCATGGAGGGCACAGGGTGGCATTTTGACTGACCCTTGACCTTTCTCATCTACCCTTTTGCTTCCGGCCGTTCATGACTAAATTGCACTCTGACATTTCTCATATACTGTAGATAAAATCTAAGACCTCTATTTAACAGTGAGACAACACTGGAAGCGCTAATCTACACTACTCGTAGAGGTTGTTTCAAGGACTTAATTCATGTGTCATAACAGACATAATATCAGGAGTACCAACTACGTTGAAGCATGTGTCGTCTTTTCCGTATGTCCCATGATGTAACATTATACACTGTACATGCAACAAAAATATTTTTGTGCTCATATCTGTATTTCCAGTCATGTTAAATCATTATACCATGACCAAAAATGAATTCAGTTCAATTAATTAATTCGCACATATACAGTAAATTGTAGCTCAGTAAATATTTTGGGTGATGTAATGTAACCCATCAACTAATTACAGTTTATATAGTTATTCAGACTACTAAACTGCTTGCATATCATAAATAGTTGGGGAACTGTCTAACATTAAAGGAATACTTCATGGGATGCTAACTAAAAACTAAAAAAAGTAAAACAAAATGTAACGTTAGTAACTGGAAAAACTGAACTGCCAACTCCTTTGAGTGTGTTGTCGTACAACCGACAGAGATGGCAAAAGTACTCACTTCCCATACTCAAGTAGAAGTACAAATACTTGTGTTAAAAAATACTCTGGTAAAAGTAGAAGTACTGATTTAACTTCATTACTCAACTAAAAGTAACAAAGTACAGGCTTGGCAATTTACTTAAAGTATAAAAGTAAAAGTAGCCTTGCGAATGACAACCATTTTTTATGCAAAGTTACCTGGACAACACAAATGTTACTAGAGTGCAAGCTAAGAAACTTCCATGGACATGTAAAAAAGGCTCTTATGTGCCATTGCCTAGATGTCTGCCATTTTAAATAGATGTCTGCCAATTGGCCTAAAACATCACATATGATTATTGTGACAGAGACTGGGACTCCAGGTTAATAAGATTCTGACGGAGTAGCAAGTTATTAATTAAATTGTGATTCTGTGAAACTCTTTTTCAATCTTCCCCTTAACATTTGAAGGAATCTACATGTATGTGTGTGTGCAGGGACGCTGACAGGGTGGGACAACTACGATTGTTGTCCCAGGCCCAGTCCTGAGGAGGTCCCAAATTTTGTTTTTGCACAGTCATATTTCTTTTACCAGGGCGGGTGTCCCTAAATGTGGAGTTGTGTCCCAGGCCTGGGAATTCCTGTTAGCATGCCTGTGTGTGTGCTCATATGTGTGTGCTCAAGTTCCCCATACTTTTAGAGTTACAACTAAGGGATGGCAGCAGGGGCGCTGCTAAGGATTTTGGGCCCCATGAAAAGAATCTTGACAGGGCCCCCAACACAGCTGAGACAGGGCTTCTCTGGGCCCCTCTTAGTCATGGGCCCCGAGAATCGTCATCCTTTACCCCCCCTTTACAGCGCCCCTGGATGGCAGCAGTGTATTAGAAATGACATCTAGTAAATCTTTGAACATGGAGTGTTAATAATAATAAATGAAATGTTAGGATCACAATTTTTACAATTTAAGTACAATAAAAGTTGGAGAAATTACAAATTCAGTGTGCATTGCTTTAAAAAAATATTTATTAAATTGCAAATAGACATCCAGCAAAAGAAAAATGGCAAGTGATGTATGCCCTCAAATCTGTAGATGTGCATGGATTTGTCCTGAACCCCTTAAAGAACTTGGGAGCAACTAGTACATACAGACCTTCTGTATAGTGTAACGTGTCATAATGTAATTTTAGTATAGGACAAATATACCGGTACACACCTTTTGTGATGCTGAATGTGTCATAATGTTATTGCGTGAAGGACAGTGAGTGAGGGTAAAAGCATGTGTGTGTGTGTCTGGGATGGACAGGAAGAGAGAGACTGCAAAGTGTTCAAATATATACCTCAAATTTGCAGCACATTCGCCAGGAGACATTCTTCTACTATGTCAAACATCTCCCTCAGATAAGGCCAAGGATGATTGGTAATGCCTTGCTGCTTGTCAAATCTCTGGGATCTCCATTTTCTTCATTTTCAATCATGTCACCGTACATAATACTATGCTAACATTACCTCGATCAAGCCGCAATGATTTGCCGCGAATGAATGCCACCGAATCTGTCGAGTTGTCCTGTAGTGGTGCGTCAAATGCAACGTATATTTCCATCCAATTAGATTGAATTCGGTATTGATGACGAGAGAAATATTAACGGTAACTTCACTGAAATAATTTGAAACTAAAGTAACGAGACAATTTTGTAAAATGTAAGGAGTAGAAAGTACCGATATTCGTGTTAAAAATATAAGGAGTAAAAGTAAAAAGTCGGTACAAATATAAATAGTAAAGTACAGTAAAAATATCTGAAAAATCTACTTGAGTACAGTAACGAAGTATTTGTTTGTTACTTCCCATCTATGACAACCGAACGCCTAAGCCACGCCCTAGACGCACCTTTATCGCCGATTTTAAAATCCATAATAAAAAGACCATAATTTAAAAAATGTACATCATTATATATTGCAAAAGGCTTAAATCTAGCAATTGAGACCATATACTCATTATGAAAATGTTTACTGAGGTAATAAATCAAGTGAGAAGTGTCTCTCATTCTCATAGACTATTACAGAAACCGAGCTCTTTTGCAACCAGACGTATCGCCCCCAGCTGGAATTCAGATAGAATGCAGGTTAAAGGCACTTCCTTATTTGCGTCACTTTGCCAAACCGGATGCTTGCCCTGTGGTTCTAACAGATCACTTTGGTTCCATTATCTTGTCAGCCAGCCCACAACCATTAGTGAGAATTTTAATTCAAGATTTCTATAACATTGTTTTTACTAGTCAAAAGGAGAGTTAAAGTTATCTGTAATTCGAATTACTGATATCAGCATGGACGTCACTAAAAATGACACTAGTCGTCCCACATCCCAAATAGAAATTACAGAAATTTTTAATTTAGTTTTGACCAGTCAAAATAATAGTTGCAGATATCTCAAACGTTGTACTGATTACCCTGAATTGTTTCTCATGATGTTTCTCATGCGAGGCCTCAGATCATATTGCAAAACATTGGTGATAGCAGCAATGGGGGTTTCAGTTGTCAATAGAATAGTTAGAAAATGTCATGAAGTATGTCTGTATTTCTTGCTGACAGCTCCTGTCGTGCACGGGCTGCAGCGTTAATTATTATTTTTTCTATTATATGCTTTTATTGTTTTTTTACACACAATACAATTGCAGGTTACAATTCACTATCTTCATAATGAATTAACAATGGTTATTGCATGTATTAAAACAAGCACTATTGTTTTGAAAAAACTAAAATCAGAGTTCGTGTTTCTGGCATAATAGTGTTATTGTTTTGATTGAGAGACCCCTAGCAGCCAAAAACTACATATTGTAACTAACACTAATACTACTAATAATACTGCTGTTAATACTAACACTAACACTACTAATAATACTGCTAATAATAGGACTAACACTGCTGTTAATAATAACACTAACAGTTCTACTAATACTACTAATAATACCACTAACACTACTGTTAATATTAACACTACCACTATTAATACTACTAATAATTCCACTAACACTACTGTTAACACTACTAATACTAATACTACTAATACTACTAATAATACTGCTGTTAATACTAACACTAACACTACTACTAATACTACTAATAATACAACTAACACTGCTGTTAATAATAACACTAACAGTTCTACTAATACTAATAATACCACTAACACTACTGTTAATATTAACACTAGTACTATTAATAGTACTAATAATTCCACTAACACTACTGTTAACACTACTAATACTAATACTACTAATACTACTAATAATACCACTAACACTGCTGTTAATTTTAACACTACTACTACTAATACTACTAATACCACCAACACTGCTATTAATACTAACACTGATACTACTAATACTAATAATACCACTAACCCTGCTGTTAATACTAACACTACTACTACTAATACTACTAATAATACCACTAACACTGCTGTTAATACTAACACTACTACTACTAATACTACTAACAATACCACTAACACTGCTGTTAAAACTACTAATACTAATACCACTAACACTGCAGTTAATACTAGTAATAATACTAATAATAATACAACTAACACTGCTGTTAATACTAACACTAACACTACCACTAATACTACTAATAATACAGTTAACACTGCTGTTAATACTAATAATAATACTAATAATAATACAACTAACACTGCTGTTAATACTAACACTAACACTACTACTAATACTACTAATAATACCGTTAACACTGCTGCTGCCACTATCACTACTACTAATACCACTACTACTAATACAGCTACAACAGCTAATACCGCTACTACAGCTAATACCGCTACTACAGCTAATACCGCTACTACAGCTAATACCACTACTACTACTAATACCGCTTCTACTACTAATAGTACTATGACTGCTACTACTACTGCCTTTCAAGCTGCACCACAGTTTTCCTTTGTAAGTATTTTACTCTTGTAATTGAAGAATCTGTCCCCTCATCCTGCCTGTCATATCCCCCCCCCTCCAGTATTAGGGACCTTTTGAGTTATGTTCGTTTCTATGCATTCTAGCACACTTTATGTTATATGTAGTGGGCTCTGCCACTCTCTATTTTCTTTTGGTACAATCTAGCTTTCTCTATGTTAGAGGTGATTACGCACACCTGTGCACTGTTACACAACTGTTTAGCTTTAGATGGGTATATAAACCCCACTATCCTAGAATGGCATGTTGGTTATTGTTATTGTATGCAGTCCCTATGCTGAATCTAGGAGCTCTTGTTAATAAACTTTGATTTCTCCTCAATCGTGTGCTTGCCTCCGGCTCTACTTTCAAACTGCTACAGTAATACGGGGTTATATGCAGCTAAGTGCTACAACATCTCCCTTCCCTTTCTAGTGGTGACCTTACTGTGTTTCAGAACGTGGTTTATAAGTAACCAAACTATTCACAAGGAGTCAGGTTGCTCAGTGGTTAGTGAGTCAGACTTGAACACTTGGTTAAATGTTGTGATGCCTTTGAGCAAAGCACTATACCCTAAGTTTCTCCACGCGATATCCACGTACTTAGACCCTTTTTACATTTTGATATATATTTACCGGGAGTACTGTACTTGAAGAAGGCTCGTGGATTATTTTATTTCTTAAACTTGTAGATATTGCTTGTCTAAGACACAATCTCCTGAGGTAGAGAGTGCCACAATGCTTACAGATCTTTGCAAGTGTGTATGCAACTTGTCTCGAAACATACTACTGTAATATCAAATGATATGGTAATGACTATGCAAATTTAGTCAACCTCTAGACAGCTTTTTGCTTTATGTAGGTCTAAATATTCCCTTTTTGTTAGTTGCTTTCGATGAGTGTCTGCTAACTTACTGAAATGTAATAGAATTTCATTTCATTATGCAAAACAGAACTGAATCCATTTCCAATTGGGCAAAACACAACACAGTACATAAAGTGTAGGTTTCACAAACTTCAGTGCGCTTTAGCAACCTCGAGCTAAATGTCCATAATAAAAGGAACTATGCGGTTGTTGAGTGATTTAGGACAAACTGTAATAACACCTGTAACAGCATGGATTAAAGTTCTCTTTTCCACCTCCAGGTATCGCAGCTGCCACCATGTTCATGTCCGATAAGCTGACAGAGGTCTCGGAAAAACAGCTGAGGGTGGCTTTCGACGGTGACGCCGTCCTCTTCTCTGACGAATCAGAGCGCATTTTTAAATCCCATGGCCTGGACGGGTTCTTCCAGCATGAGAGAGACAATGAGGACATTCTGTTGGACCGTGTATGTAGCCGTAGTTAGCCGTAGTTGAAATAAGGTTTTGTTGCATGTGGGATTTTGAATGGTATCACCGACTAATACGCACAGGAAATTCAGACCGTGAGTTTATTTTTACCAAACAACCCAACTGTGTGGTACATATGGGATTATGGGTTGGCAAGGATGGATTTACATGCTACAAGGCTGAACGAGTTCTCACACATGAACCCCCCCCAATGGCGTGTTATGACACAGCCCTATTTTAAGACCGTAGTATATAAAAAACACTGGTAGATAACTCACACAGAATTTACAGCGAAATCACTTAATCATGTAAAAATATGCCGCTCTGGAAAGAATTAATCGACCACTATGAAACCAGCATTGTCCGTTGTTTTCCTATTGATAGGTATGTGTTAGGGTAACATTTTTGTTTTATTACATAAACTACCGACAACTTTTATCCCAAAGTCTAAATAAAATTATTGTAATTCAGAGAATTTATTTGCAGAAAATGTCAACTGTCAAAATAACCAAAAGGATGCAGTGTGGTCAGACCTTGAATAATGCAGAGAAAATTTCTTTCAATTTTAACAATACTAATGTGTAAGCTTAGGAAGAGTTTAGAAATCAATAATTGTCTTTCATGCATCTTGGCATGCTCTCCACCAGTCTTTCACATTGACGTTTGGTGACTTTTTGTCACTCCTGCGCAACAATAAAGCAGATCTGCTTTCTTTGATGGTTTGTGACCATCCATCTTTCTCTTAATCATATTCCAAAGGTTTTAAATGGGGATGGATTTAAGAAACATTTGCAGTGGTCTCTTATTTTTTTCCAGAGCTATATAATATTAAATACATATATAGATCTATTATCTTTAGATCTTTTATATATAGATCTATTATATCTAGATCTATTATCTAACACAGGCTGATAGTTAGAGGTCCTGGTATTGGCTGTGGTGGGGCTGAGGGAACCGGGTTTAGTTTGTAGAGGATTACCATGTTAACAGGTAAATATATTACAATGCTTTTTCACTGTGCTCTGACTTTGTATAAATGTATTCTGTCAAATCATTTTATATTTTCCTGCAAAATTACATTTAATATCGGATAGGATTAACTGTGGCCAAGAATGTATAACCTCTACATAAAGGGGCCACATACATTATTGCAAACATTTACAGTCATTTGGAGGACTACTATGAGTTTTCCTGATATTAATTAGCTTTTGAATTTGATAGTAGAAATTCAATACTTTAATACTTTAACACTCTCAGAATTGATTTAACACTGGTGATTTTACAATGGAGTAGGTAAAGAAAACATACGGCAAAGCCAACATCCATGGTTCTCTAACATGTGAAACATATTTTACATTATACATCAATTCCAATGTAACAAAAGTAAAACAAATAGATTTAGTTTTCAATGGGACAAGTAACCAGTGTAGCAACGTTAACGCAGGTGAAGAACAAATCTGAGGCGGTGGGCACCCTGTTTTTAAATCACATATTCAGGTTAAATCATTCATGGCCACCATTCCTGACAGTATATTCAGGTCTTGTTTACAGATAAAGTTTACAGATATTCTCCCCCCCACCAGGGACCTCTCAAGGATTTCCTGGCTTCCCTCGGAAAACTCCAGAAGAAGTTTTACGCCAAGGGCCACCGCCTGGACTGCCCCATCCGTACCTACCTGGTGACGGCCCGCAGTGCAGCCAGCTCTGGCATCCGTGCCCTGAAGACGCTGAGGGCGTGGGGCCTGGAGACTGACGAGGCCTTGTTTCTGGCCGGGGCACCCAAGGGCCCAATGCTGGAGAAAATCAGGCCCCACATTTATTTTGACGACCAGATGTTCCACGTGGAAGGGGCGGCAGAGATGGGCACGGTTGCGGCTCACGTGCCTTATGGCATCGCTCAGAAACATCAACAACAGAAGAGCTCTAATTCAGGGAAGTAAGTGTATGGACGGAAAGGCAACATGGGAAGAAGAACAACGTTGGAAGAAAGTAAACCAGATGTTCAGCAGCAAGATGTGTGGAAGATAGCAGGACAGAGAAGAGCTGAGATAACATATAAGGGGCAGCAGTCAAGATTAGAATAAAAAGAAAACATAACTAAAGGCGCATCCTGCAACATTCTCACCTTCTCTGGCCGGGTCATTATTACAAAGACGACCACAAGAAAATGTTTTAGCCGAATTAGGTTCTGTAGCTCAACCAAGATATGGTCTTCTGCAGCTCAGTTGTTGGAGCTTTCATTTCGGGGACCGCACCTATGTAACTTCTTGCAGGGTATATCATTTAATGTAAGCCATTTTGGATTAAGTAGATTTCTGCTAAATGGCTTACTGTATTTTATATACCCTGCAACATAGTGCCAGGAACATCAGAAGGTTACGTCATGGTTCTCTGGACTTTCGCAGAACATCACCAGGTGGAAATAAACACATTGGAATGACATCTGATAGAAGATTATTGGAATGTTTTTGATTGACATGCTTTTTGACAGACTTAAAAAGGTGTACTGTGTAGGAGTGGTGCTGTTTAACCTCATCAGCATGTATAGTTTATCTCATCCATTTTATAAAGTTTTTTGTTTTATCATTAGCACTTCAGGTGGACAGAGGAGCGATCCTTATACCTGAGACAGGCTGTCAAACACCAATTTTACCTCACCTTCATTTGTACTATTAATATTTTATGTTGTTACATGTATTATATTTTCTTCTATCAGCGTGGAACATAATCTGTGATGCTATCTGGATCATCTGCAAATCTGTGATGCTACTGTATCGCAGTGATCATTGGATATGTGGCAACTGAACTGCCTAAAATGACTATTGCATCATGAAGACAAGATCCATGGATTAAAGTGATGGAGACTAAATGCTGCTCGAACCAAAACAGATCTCTGAAAGAATTAATGCAAGCCATTATGTAAAAGCACAAAGAATGTAGTCAAAGGGCAATCTTTGTAATGCAAGTAATACATATTATAAACTCAGCAAAAAAAGAAACGTCCTCTCAATTTCAACTGCTGTCATTTTCAGTAAAATTTATGTTTAAATATTTGTATGAACATATCAAGATTACACAAGGATGACATAAAATGAACAAGTTCCACAGACACGTGACAAACAGAAATGGAATAATGGGTCCTGGGAACAAAGAAGGGGTCAAATGTAAATCAGTATCTGTGTGGCCACCAGCTACATTAAGTACTGCAGTGCACCTCCTCATGGACTGCACCAGATTTGCCAGTTCTTGCTGTGAGATGTTACCACACTCTTCCACCAAGGCACCTGCAAGTTCCGAGACATTTCTGGGGGGAATGGCCCTCGCCCCACCCTCCGATCTCACAGCTCCCAGACGTGCTCAATGGGATTGAGATCCGGGCTCTTTGCTGGCCATGGCAGAACACTGACATTTTTGTCTTGCAGGAAATCACACGCAGAACGAGCAGTATGGCTGGTGGCATTGTCATGCTGGAGGGTCATGTCAGGATGAGCCTGCAGGCTCGGTACCACTTAAGGGAGGAGCATGTCTTCCCTGTAACACACAGCATTGAGATTGCCTGCAATGACAACAAGCTTATTCCGATGATGCTGTGACACACCCACAGACCATGACTCCGCCTCCAAATCTATCACGCTCCAGAGTACAGGCTTCAGTGGGTTAGGGTTAGGGTCTCAGTGGGTTAGGGTTAGGGTCTCAGTGGGTTAGGGTTAGGGTCTCAGTGGGTTAGGGTTAGGGTCTCAGTGGGTTAGGGTTAGGGTCTCAGTGGGTTAGGGTTAGGGTCTCAGTGGGTTAGGGTTAGGGTCTCAGTGGGTTAGGGTTAGGGTCTCAGTGGGTT
>JACXGM010022031.1:0-16941 GCA_016801145.1 Umbra pygmaea | reverse complement strand
TTTCTAGCAAATGATTTAGAAATGAACAGCAAAGTTCATCTGAAGCTAGAGCAGCCTGAGATGGAGGTTTGGTAAGTATATTTATTGTGTTAAATAATGCTTTTGGCCTGTTACTTGATTTGTTAATTGTGGCAGATAAAAAACTAGAACGAGCCGAGTTAATAGCCATTTTGTATTTTTTTACATGTTCAATAAAAGTTAAATGGTGAACAGTCAGGCCAGTATTCCTGTAAAGACGCTCAAGCCGTCTACCTGTGGCCTTTAGAATACGAAGCTCAGGATTTCACATTTCAGTGTGAGAGAAATGTGGTGACAGTTATTATTAATATTACGGAACTATATTTGAATTAAAGAAAAAATAGTTCATTTTGTTGAATCCCATGTTCATTAATGGATTTCATTATTCTGTCCACATTTTCTACTACCTGTCTATATTTTCCTACCTGTCCAACTTTGCTGGTGCTGCCTAGGACTGCTCTGATTTTTCTAACCTCCCAATTGGTCATCTCCAATTACCCCTGACCCTGCATTGTCGCCAACTTCTCAGCAGGTTCGGGATGGTCAAGGATGTTCACATGCTTACAGCTTGTGAGCCATCCGATTCTTATCACACTGTTCTGTCAGGATGACACATTCAACATCTATATTTCTGCAATTGAACACAGAGGTCCCCGATCTGCATACAGGTAGTCACTAGAGACTGAAATAGAAAGGTAGGTTACTCTGACTTTTCTAATCCCTTACCCCATGCTGGGGCTATGGGCATAGTTGAAATTGCTGTGACGACTATCAAACCCCAGGCAACCGTAATCTACAGTTGTAGTAGTACTGTCAGCCTGATCTCTTAGAAATCTGTGAAACTGCCACAGAGTCTGAACATCAAAATCCGTGGCAGTTTCACGGAAAAGTCTGCGATTGGCGCACAGTGAGACCTTGCCTTTAACTCGATGGAAGCCTTTCCCAAACCCCTAACCTAACCTTAACCACTCAGAAACCTTGCTGTAAATTCGATGTAACTTGTATTATGTTGTAATGTATTGTTTGTAACCATGGTGATAGTGAGTAAAAATATTTATAAAAAAGCACATTTGCAACACGTCTGCATCACGCTGGTATAGAAAACAGAATATATGCAAAGTGTCCGCATGGATTCGAACTCGCAACCATTGGTATGTTGCATGTTTATACTATTTACACTCTGCTACATCATGCTGCAATTCTGTGAAACTGCCACGGATTTAGAAGTTAAGGATCCGTGATTATTCCACAGAATATTCAGCCATTCTGTGAAACTGCACAGAGTTTAAAGTTAAGTAGGGTGAATTGCCCTAATGTGGGACAATATTTGGATTTCAGAATTTTGTGACATATTGCGATATAAAGCAAATGCATTACATATACATACAACACCATTTTACAAACCCCAGAATGTTCTCTAATCAAATCGAAACAGAAAATGCAAATAACCCATTCAGAAAAGAAATTATAGACATATTAGTGCTCTTTGCACCAACTGTCTAAAACAATCTGCAGCTTCCTAATGTGGGACAGTTGTCTCCCTAATGTGGGACAATGAAAAGTCTATGACAAAAAGCCAAAATCACCTTGATTCATAATAGTAAAATAGTAAGTTAGCAATTCTCTTGTTTATGGGTGGATGAAACATAGATAATTGAACATCAGACAAATAATAAGATATTCTTGTGCATTTATTATAGCCATAAGACATTTTAAGCAACTATTCTCTAGTTAATTTTACTTAACAACAGACAAACAAAAAATCACAACTTTGTTTTCAAGTAGACCTACTTGAAAACAAAATATGAAATCTCACAACTTGAAAAAAAATCATCCTACAGCTTTAACAATGTTTACGCTATATTCAACCTTGTCAGAATTCATTAACACGCTGTAACTTCAGTTACAGTACAAACATTTAAGACCATTTGGCCTAATGTTTTCTATTTTGCTTCACAAACAAAATACAAACTTAACAGTCTCTTTTGAAAACCACCAGACTCCACCAATCTTAATGATTTGCAATACTCCTCCATGGCTCCATTCATCCTGTCCTGGCTCCACTGATTTAGTTTCTTTCTCTCAACTTTTCCCTGATTCTTCCTCTTACTATGTGTCTGACAATCTCTCTCTGTCATTTCACACCTTTACCATTGGTTTTCTACTGAGGTTTGAAATTCAGAGATATTTTTTTTCGTTTTAATACACACAAACACTTGCATGTGCACACACAATATCACAAAAAGCATTCAAACTGCCATCACCCATAGATTAAGAGTTTCCCATGACCTTAAACAGCTGTAGTAACAGCATACAAATAACTAAAAACACACAAAAAAAATGTTAATTACCATTTTTGTCCCACAAACTATGCCCCTCAACACATTTTTGACTCACTTTACCACTGTCCCACATTAGGCTTACTATGCTGTCCCACTTTTCGAAACCAGTGGGACACTAGGAAATTGGATAAAAATGTAAAACATATAGTTTATACATACAAAGTTATATTATTTTTGATGGACAAACATTCCATAAACACAGGCCAAAAATTAGCAGGTTTGTTTTGGTTAAAATGTATCTATATTTCTTAATATCAGGTTTGTCCAAACTCTGTCACTAATCTTTGTGTGATTTTCATTTCCTTTTTGATGATTGTATCATTCTCATATATCACTGGATAGTTGAGAGGTCATGTGATTTTTATCACAACACCACAACTATGGATAACCAATAGTTTCACTGACATTCATGTATTTATGGGGGACCAACAAATACTAGACCTTAGTTGTCCCACATTAGGCAGTGTCCCACTTTAGGACACTTCACCCTATCCGTGGTAGTATTACAGATTTCTGAGATCACAGTGCGTACTGCATAGCAGCAACTTAGCTGCAACTTCAGTATGCAACTTCAGTTCTACAATTCCAATTGTGTCAACATTTGGAGCATCATAACTTTCCTAATATTCCTTCTATTTCTGTGAATGATTTATCATTTGAAAGCTCTGAATCTGTACTTTCATGAAATGTAAAAAAAGGCCTTGGTGAATAAAGCCCAGATATAGGTGGTGGGTCACATATGGTTCAAATGTATCTTGCCAAATGTAATAGACCTTTAGGCTATATGGTAGCTATAGGGCTCCCTTTTTGGGGGTTTTATTCATTTTCAAATTCTGGCTTTATTTATAATTTTTTTCCAGAATTTGTTAAATTTTTTTGGTGCCTTCAAGTATAATAAGACACGTTGGATAAAGTAACTGGTTTTTCCTACTGATGGTAAAAATCTTTATAAATCCAGTTATTTGTGTTCATTACTCCAACCATTTGTGCCAACTTTACCATCCCAGTGGGTCCTTGGAAATTGTATTACCAGTCTTTCTGAAACACTATATAATGCCGCAAACACAAACTCTTTTTTTTCTTCAGAATAATAGCGCTTTTTGCAATGCATTGCAATAATCATTAATAACTTAACAAAGACCAATAATTAAATGTCAGACAATCCTCTGGGATAGCAGTCGGCACATATGAAAACAGTAGAAATACAGGCATTACAGAATGAGTTTCCGTTATTTTACAGAAAGGCTGCATTTATTTGAACAGATAATGTCAGTTATTTGGTGTTATAGTATGTCTGAAACCCTGTGGAGTCAGGGAGCGGTGGTCTGTTATGTGACCACGGTAACAGCACAACAGTCAACTACAGCCCTTCTCAAAGCATTTCTCAACTTCAAGGTAACAAACATACACATCTCACCAACACAACCCAAGCATGCACACATTTTACCAACTTTTCACACACACACAAGGGAGTGACGCAAGCACCGCAACAGGCTTTTATAGCGTCGTCACTAGACTTTTATTGTAGCGCCACATACAACAACATTTCACAGTTTAATGTTTGTAACACTGGGTGTATGATTGGAGATAAGTGTGTAAATCATCCTATGTATGCGGATGATCTGGTTGTTTTCAGCCCAAGTAGTGCTGGGTTCCTTCCGCGGCTTGCTATTCGTTCAAATTACGAGGCTGAAAACGACATTCAATACAATTTTATAAAAATAATGTTGTGATGATAATGTCCTAATAACGGAGTTCGAACCGTGGCGTTTAAAAACTAGGCTGGAGTCATAGAAAATGAATAGCTACTTACCACAGAAACACAAAAGATGAAGGCTCCAGCATAATATGTAGCATTATACGCAACAGACAAATGAAGCGACCGGCGTAATTTATAAGTTGGACCAATCAATGTAGACCTAGGAAAAGGGAAAATGGAAAGACTCTGCTCTGGAGTAGGAGCTAAAATTGTTATAGGAACCGCGGTGCGAGGGACTAAATAATCCCCAAATTTCTCCTGTCGGAACACAAGAAAAAAAGGGTTATAGGAACGTTATGTTCTAGGAACTGCAAAAATCCCTGCGGTCGGAAAGCGGCTATTGACCAGGTCCTGCCGTGTAGTTCTGGGCTGATCCCTCACATTCCTTATGATCATTGATGCCCCACGAGGTGAGATCTTGCATGGAGCCCCCAACCAAGGGAGATTGACCGTCATCTTAAACCCTTTTCTAATAATTGCGACAACATTAGTTGCCTTCTCACCAAGCTGCTTGCCTATTGTCCTGTAGCCCATCCCCAACCTTGTGCAGGTCTACAATTTTATCCCTGATGTCCTTACACAGCTCTCTGGTCTTGGCCATTGTGGAGAGGTTGGAGTCTGTTTGAGTGTGTGGACAGGTGTCTTTTATACAGGTAACAAGTTCAAACAGATGCAGTTAATACAGGTAATGTGTAGAGAACAGGAGGGCTTCTTAAAGAAAAACGAACAGTTCTGTAAAAGCTGGAATACTTACTGGTTGGTAGGTGATCAAATACTTATGTCATACAATGAAATGCAAATTAATTATTTAAAAATCATACAATGTATTTTTGTTTTAGATTCCATCTCTCACAGTTGAAGTGTACCTATGATAAACATTACAGACTTCTACATGCTTTGTAAGTAGGAAAACCAGCAAAATCGGGAGTGTATCAAATACTCTTTCTCCCCACTCTATATAATTTTGAATGTCAAGGTCTGTATTTTATGGAATGTAAAATAAATGTTTCTGACATGACAGTCACAAACCTTCTCAGCAAGTTTGATAATTACCAACTCGGCCATCGTATGTTTTCCAAAAACCTTTGGTGATGTCACCACAAAGTTGTTGAAAATACAAATGTTAGTTTTCAAGTGAGTTGATCTTTGATTTGAGGCAATACGTGAATAAAAACATGACAAATAAATAACAAGAAATCAATAAAACAAATCCCCTGAAACTAGCGGCGTTTTTTAAAATGTTATAGTGACGTCAACAAAGGTTTTTGGGAAACATACAGTCGCCTAGTTGGGAATTATTGAACGCGCTGAAAAGGTGTTTTTTGTAAATGTTGTGTTGGAACCATGACCGGCACAATTATTTTGAGCTGTTTAGAGGTCTGGAGTGTTCCTTTAATTTAACTGAATAGTGTTTTTTTACTCTATACCTATCAGCAGAGGGTAAAGGTAATCTGTAGCAGCACGCATTCTTTCCTCTTACCATTCTTTTTGGTCTGCGGTAGTGTAATCTCATTACACCAGGTAAATGGAAGAGCTAAAGCCATCTACTCAGTCTGCAAACCTGAACAACCCATCTCCCATTACCACCTCCCAAATATGTGTTGTACACCACTTTTTTATATTCCCCTGTATTTATTGACTTAAATTAAATAATTATAAAAACATTACTTAGCAAAGTCCCTATTATGTTGCTCACACAAGAACAAACTTAGAGTGGAAGGTGTTTCGGACTCACACCCTCTGTGCTCAATTGCCTAGCGACAAGGTTAACGCTGTTGAAGCAAAAAATTGAATATACACATTATGTCCGCATTATGGTTGATTGCAGTGCACAGTAAAACTTCAAGTTGAGTGCACACCACACCGTTTGTAGGGCTTGCGCTCGCTTGTGATCCAGTTTACCTGGATCACTTCTTGCCATGCTAACTCACCTCATGCCACATTTTGTGGACCACTAGCAATTTAGCAACTAGCAATTCCTCTGGTAGAATTCCAATGAGAATCCAGACGCTAGTTGCTACCTCCAACCGAGGTGCTAATTGCCTCGAAATTCAAGTGATTAGCCAGCCTGTATAACTTCTAAATTCAATAAACACAGACCAGTGGCAGCGTTCGCAATATTCCTTGTTATGTGTTATAAATTATCTATATAACCTTTACAATTGTTATAAATCTGTATGCATATAGTGTGTGTGAAAGAGAGAACAATGGCATAGATTTGATATCAATTGCAAAGTGGACATGCTCAAACATCTGTGAAGGAGAGGAGAGAGATGGGACAAAGAAGGGATATTTCTATCATTCTCTATGAGGATCAAAATTAATGTAGGTGTAGGAAAACCCTTCTTGTCAATTAATCCTATCTGACAACATTGTACTGCTTCCCTTATGAGAACAAATGTGATCTCTCTAACCAAGGACACAGAAACCTTTCCTCATAAAGCAAACCAACATGTAACAACTGCTGCTGATCTTTCATGACAACTTCCTAATATACACAGTACAGTACATACATATATGGCTGCACAAGCATGTTGTTCACCAGCATATGGTTACACACCACATGTATGATTTCTCTGCAACTGCACTCTGGTTAACACATACACTTGCATTTTCAGTTTTGAAATGTGCTTCACTAATTGGTCTTTTGACCAATCATATCAGCTCTGATAAAGGTTAGATATGATTGGCTAGGACACCAATAACTGGAGAAACTAGGCACAGACACAAGGCAGAATGCACACACAGCCACATGCTACTCCATACTACCACCACAAACAAAAATGCTGTCCATGGCAAAAACAGCTGCCTGTGAAACAGATAAATTAATATCACTACAAACGGACAAAGATTGCTTACTTTTTGTTTTGTTGAGGAATGTAAACATCCTCAATCTAAATATTGGCAGGAATAACACAATGTACATTATTAAAGGTGCTATTTGCAACTTGAGAACCGAATGACCGTCTTACAGTGACCAGCTAGAAAATATGTACAAAATGATGTCTTTCTTCATATTAAAAATATATTAAAGAGATTTATATGGGACAATGATTGCAGTATTTACTTTGCCATTTGACCAGACATTGCCTTGAGGACATAATGAGTTGTGCCTCCAAACTGTTTGTCAATGAGCCTGCCCACTTTTGGTGTAAATTATGCATTTTAGGCTGTGCTTTTGTGTGTAAACATTTGCACAGCATTGTGTAGAAAATCATTATCCCATATACAAAATTATTTCTTAAGTTTGAAATATCAAAAAATACAATTTACAAAATTTGTAAACATTTTTGTTCCAAAACCCTATAAATAGGAGATTTAACACATATTAGTTAACTTGCTAAGAAGATGCAAACAGTTTAAGTGTCATATTTTGTTAAATCTTGCAGAATGATATAGATGGCCTAATTTAGATGTATTCTCTCGTAGAAGTATACTTCTCTTGTATACTTCTTGTCTTCCCGGTGCTAATTCTACAGTTAATGTACACTCACCTAAAGGAATCTTAGGAACACCGTACTAATACTGTGTTTGACCCACTTTCGCCTTCAGAACTGCCTTAACTCTATGTGGCATTGAGAAGGTGCTGAAAGCATTCTTTAGAAATGTTGGCCCATATTGATAGAATAGCATCTTGCAGTTGATGGAGATTTGTGGGATGCACATCCAGGGCACAAAGATCCTGTTCCACCACATCCCAAAGATGCTCTATTGGGTTAAGATCTTGTGACTGTGGGGGCCATTTTAGTACAGTGAACTCATTGTCATGTTCAAGAAACCAATTTGAAATGATTCAAGCTTTGTGACATGGTGCATTATCTCTGGAAGTAGCCATCAGAGAATGGGTACATGTTGGCCATAAAGGGATGGACATGGTCAGAAACAATGCTCAGGTAGGCCGTGGCATTTAAACGATACACAATTGGCACTAAGGGGCTTAAAGTGTGCCAAGAAAACATCCCCCAGACCATTACACCACCACCACCAGCCTGCACAGTGGTAAAAAGGCATGATGGATACATGTTCTCATTCTGTTTACGCCAAATTCTGACTCTACCATCTGAATGTCTCAACAGAAATTGAGACTCATCAGACCAGGCAACATTTTTCCAGTCTTCAACTGTCTAATTTTGGTATGCTCTTGCAAATTGTAGCCTCTTTTTCCTATTTATAGTGGAGATGAGTGGTACCCGGTGGGGTCTTCTGCTGTTGTAGCCCATCCGCCTCAAGGTTGTGCGTGTTGTGGCTTCACAAATGCTTTGCTGCATACCTCGGTGGAAATGAGTGGTTATTTCAGTCAAAGTTGCTCTTCTATCAGCTTGAAGCAGTCGGCCAATTCTCCTCTGACCTCTAGCATCAACAAGGCATTTTCGCCCACAGGACTGCCGCATACTGGATGTTTTTCCCTTTTCATATCATTCTTTGTAAACCCTAGAAATGGTTGTGCGTGAAAATCCCAGTAACTGAGCAGATTGTGAAATATTCAGACCGGCCCATCTGGCACCAACAACCATGCCACGCTCAAATTGCTTAGATCACCTTTCTTTCCCATTATGACATTCAGTTTGGAGTTCAGGAGATTGTCTTGACCAGGACCACACCCCTAAATGCATTGAAGCAACTGCCATGTGATTGGTTGTGTAGATAATTGCATTAATGAGAAATTGAACGGGTGTTCCCTATTATCCTTTGAGTGAGTGTATATTCAGTTCATTACCACAGCTCATTGCGCTGAAAGGTTGAGCGCTTCCAAACCTGGTTGCCCGAGTTAGGTTCAAATAAAAATATGTTTTTGAAATCCATCGCCGTCGACAAAGACAATCATCTAATGTCAAGAGATAATGTAATCATCCTATCGCCCAGACCTCCTCAGCCACACCACCAAAAAAGAGCTAGCCTCCCTCAATATATGTGTAATTCAGTACATCACACACTGTATGACTTAACTAGACCAAACAGGCTTCAAAGTACTACAAACAGACATGCATACTCACAGACAAAAAGTTGCAAACAGTACCCACCAAACAGTCACTTCCTATAACATATTACCCAGACATTAGTAGACACAAACATATAAAATAAACACTGTATTTGTTGCCAAATAAAAAATATTTTATAATATCAGAAAATAGACACACTTGCAAAAATCTAAATATGCATAAAGACACAGTAGTTGAAAGCCATAGAAATGAAGACCAACAGATGCATACACATTTATCAACTGACAGACACACACAAACAGAGTAAGAAACATGAAAGCCCCCCGCCCCCCAAGAAGATGAAGTGGGTGCAGACAGTGAAGTAGAGAGAGGAAGCTTGGTGATGTGAAACATCAATTTCCAGGTTAGCTGCTCCTCTGGCTCGGGCAGGTATCAGGCGTGACCCACCTGGGCCTGATAAGCAGCTGCAAGAGGCTGATCTTTCCCGAACCTAGTATGGCTGCTCCATCACCAACCCAACAACACAACCAGCCTGCCTGCATCCACGTGTGTGTGTGTGTGTGTGTGTGTGTGTGTGTGTGTGTGTGTGTGTGTGTGTGTGTGTGTGTGTGTGTGTGTGTGTGTGAGTGTGTGAGTGTGTGAGTGTGTGAGTGTGTGAGTGAGTGAGTGAGTGAGTGAGTGAGTAGAAAATGAGAAAGTCCTCTTCCATGTTCCTTCTAGTGGTCAGGTGTAATTTACATGGAGTCACTGTCTTACTGTTGCCTGTTAGCTGATTCGTTTCCACTGCAACACTCATCTGGTTTCTGGCCAGACTCTTCCAGACAATTTCAATTAACTTCCACAGCAGATATCCCTCTGCCAGACAACATGCCCTCCTACTCTCACCTGAACTATCACTTTCTCTTCTTTTCACTCTTCTTAACTCCCCTATTATCTTCATCTCTCCAGAGTTTGTATCTTTCCCTTTTATTGGGTATATGAGCAAAC
Organism: Umbra pygmaea; assembly: GCA_016801145.1. Lineage (NCBI taxonomy): Eukaryota > Metazoa > Chordata > Actinopteri > Esociformes > Umbridae > Umbra > Umbra pygmaea. The sequence continues at coordinate 6,895 of JACXGM010022031.1, read as the reverse complement.
AGCCACTGCCATTGAGACAGATACAATACAGAAGTCTATATACTGTATATCTCAGTGCAGGGAAAGATTAAGAAAGTGACTGACCAGGTCAACTAATAAAATGCTAACTTCGAACTATGTGCAGAGAAATGCAAATGATATGAGTGAGTTTGTCTAACTGTGGGTAAGTAAAACAACACATTATACCTGCACTATGTAACTTTCAGGCCGAATGGACAAATGGTTGGGATGTTACATAGTGCAGCTTTAAATATAGAAAGCTGCAGTATCAATGGACAGTAAGTGTACGAAGTCTAAGATCAAATGTATTAGTATGGAATAGACAGATAGTTTTTATTGTCATTTAACAGTACAGTACACATATGAAGAGAAAGTAGAGCTCTAACTAAAATAACTACTCATGTGCAGAGTGAATAAAAGTAAAGGAAAATAATATACAAAAGATAAGCATGTAAAATACAAATATTGCACATAATAAATATGGATATTGCACATGTAAAAAAAAATAGCAAACAGTGGCATATCAATACAGTTTCACAGACCAGTTCACATGAGGTTCAATGCAAGGCATTGAGATATGGTGATTATGGGTTATTTAGAGTTCATAAATATGATAGCTTGTAGAAAGAAGCTGATACAGAATTTGGTTGTTCTGCCCTGGGTGCTGTGCAACCTCTTGCCAGAAGGCAGCAATGAAAACAGTCATTTATGTGGATGGGTGGGATTTTTGGTAATAATTTGTGCCAGGGTTAGACAGTGTTTGGGTGCGATGTCCTGGACGGAAGGCAGTGAAGACCTGATTATGTTTTCCGATGTCCTCACCACTCTCTGTACAGACATCCAATCGGAGGCATTGCAATCCCCAAACCAGATAGAGATACAGCTAGTTTGAATCCCCTCTATAGTGCCTCTGTAGAAAGTGGTATGGATGGGAGGTGGAAGAAGTGCTCTTCTCATCCGGCACAAAAAGTGAAGATGCTGCTGTGCTCTCTTCACAAGAGAGGTAGTGTACCCCCAGAAACGTGGTACTACTGACTAATTTCACTGCAGTATCACTGATGAGAAGGTTTATCCTGAAATCAACAATAATCTCCTTTGTTTTATCGACATTCAGGATTACAACAAGCTGTCTCAACTCATCCCTAAAGGCTCATTTGTTGTCATCCTTGATGAGGCCCACCACTATTGTGTCGTCCGCATACTTCACAATGTGGTTTGTACTGATCCTGGCACGGCATTCGTGGGTCATCAAGGTGAACAGTAATGGACTCGATAATGGCCCCCTATAATGGTTTGAACTTGTTACCTGTATAAAAGACACCTGTCCACACACTCAATCAAACAGATTCCAACCTCTCCACAATGGTCAAAACCAGAGACCTGTGTAAGGACATCAGGGATAAATTTATAGACCTGCTCAAGGCTGGGATGGGCTACAGGACAATAGGCAAGCAGCTTGGTGAAAAGGCCACAAATGTTGGCGCAAGAGATGACACTGTAGTAGTTATTCCCAAACCTCACTGAATGATGTCTTTCTGTTAAAAAGTCCAGTAGCCAGTTACACAGGGAGGTGCTAATATCCAAGTGTCCCAGTTTGCTTAACAAATGCTGGGGGATGATTGTGTTGAAAGCTGAGAAAAAGTCCACAAATTGCATTCGCACGTGAATGTTCATCTCTTCCAGATGTGCCAAGCTCAGGTGGAATATAGAGGAGATGGCATCCTCTGTAGAGCGTTTTGGGTGGTAATCAAACTCAAACAGATCAAATATGGGGGACTATGGTATTTTAGCCAGCATAGAACCTTGTATTGCACTGCTGGTTTGCTTCTAAAGCTAAGCAGGGTCGGGCCCATTTAGTTCCTGGATGGGAGACCAGTGCTGCTGGAAGTGGTGTTGGGGGGCCAGTAGGGGGCACTTTTCCCTCTGGTCTAAAGATAATTCCCAATGCTCTAGGGCAGTGATGGGGATATATGCCCTCCGTAGGGTGCCGTATTTCGGATGGGACTTTAAATGGGTGTCCTGACTCTCTGTGGTCACTAAAAGACCCCATGGCACTATTCTTAAGAGTAGGGGTGTTAACCCCGATGTCTTGAACAGATATCCAATCTGGTCCTCATAGCATCATGGCAACCTTATCATCCCTATCTCTCAATTGGCTCATTCACCCCCCCCCCCCTTCTCCCCAGGCCATTGCTGCAAATGAGAAAGTGTTCTCACCCAGACTTGCCTGGTAAAATAAAGGTAAAGCTAAAACTAAACTAAATTTTACCAGCCTCTTGTAGCACTTCATTATTATTGGTGTGATTGTTACTGGAAAGTAATCAAAAAGGCTTGTAATTACCAATTTTTTGGACTGGTATAGCAGACTTGAAGGATGATGGGATGACAGCATGTTAAAGAAGTCTGTAAGGACAGGAGCCAACTGGTTAGCGCCTTGAGCACCTTGCCTAGGACAGGAGCCAACTGGTTAGCGCCTTGAGCACCTTGCCTGGGATGTTGTCAAGGCCTGTCGCCTTCTGAGCATTGACTTTTAATCCAGATGAGTAACTCCTCTCAGAAGGGTGTTACTTAGTGCTTCAATCCGTCCAAAATATGTATTGGGTTTGTTAAGGAAATGTATATTGTCCTTGCAGGGTGGCGTAGCAGCCTTATAGTCTTTTATAGTCTGTATGCCCTGCCACATGTGCTGCCTTCAGGAATATCCATGCCTTTGTTAAATAATGTGTGGAGGCTGATAAGGTAATACAGAAAACTACACCTAAGCTTTCTTTCCAGGGTTTGTTTTCACCACCAACTTAGTGATTTTTACAGGGATTACAGGGAGTGGAAAACATTGGGGACAGGAGGGCTGGTCAAAACGATTGTTCAACACAGGCATTATGCTTGTCATTATTTGTATTGATCTATGAGAATCTAGTAACACCTGCTGTGAATACCACACAATAACCTAATAAGCCTTTATATGATGGCTTGAGAGCAACAGTACACACAATGCTTCACAACTGTCCCAGAGAGGATCTGAACCTGAAGGGCAAAAGCAATTATGACAGTTTATTTCGCCATGCACAGCATCTGCTCAGTTTGTTTCTACCAATCCATTGATTGTATGGGGCTCATCGACATGTTCACTTAAATTTTAAGAACTTGGCAAATGGATCTTCATTTAAAAATAACTACGGAGCACTGAGATAAGGGCAATATAAAGGTGTCAAATGCACATTCAAATAGGTTGCTAGGCATTGGGGTTAGTAGGCAGGGAAAGAGGAGGGGTTGCTGAACAGGGTACATTTTATTTCGCGTGCAGCTTGCCAACTCAACACAGTCTTAGCCAAAGTGTACTTTTAGTGGCCAAAACATGTCAACTCCAAGACAAGCTAGCCAGCCTTTACAATATGTTTGTATTTAAGCTAAGTAGTCATGTGATTATGTCTTTGATGGAAATCAGAGAAGCAACACTTAATTGTGTGATTTAAACGTGTTGTGTCGGAGGGGAACTGAAGACGGAACAGTTAATGGGGACTGTAGACAAGGTAGCTAATTTATGATATACACCAGGGGCCTCATTTATAAAACTTTGTGGTGGATTTGCGTCAGAAGTGGCGTACGGACGAAATATAGGACGTGTGTACGCGAAGAAATATTCAGATTTACAAAACTGTGCGCACGCACGTCCTATGCCGTTTTCCCTTTATAAATCACAATCAACTCTAATACGTGGTTCAGCTTTTGCGGCTACATGTCACGCCCATATTTGACCATAAATAGTCAGTGAAACGCCCCCAAATTAATATTCATTGATTGAGGAATCATAGCAAACAGAGGAAAACCAAAAAAAGCAACTTCACTCAATGTGAAGTAGCAAATATTTTTGACGAGGCGGAAAAGAGGAGGAAAATGTTGTTTGAAGGGCACAATGTGCCTATTACCAATGCCGGAAAGGCATTGGAGTGCCAAAAGGTTGCAGACCTTGTAAGAAAGTCAGACCGTGGCCCAAATAAAAAGTGGTCAGATATCAGTTGATGTCAAAGCGTCTAGTGCTTCATCGCGAAAGTGTGTCTGCCACGGGTGGGGGAAAATTGGTTACATTACAGCAACATGTCTGCATCACAAATTATTTTGACATTGGCGGAATGAAAATGCTTTTGATTTGGGACTATCTATCTTTTTATTATATATCTATCATCATCTATTTATCTATCTATCTGCACCGCCAGACAGAGACATCGACAAGAATATCAGTTTTAAACCTGATTTTCTTCGGTTTACCGTATTACTTGAGGATGAATTACATAACATGCCAATATAATTACAGAATATATTTGAGTGTTCTTTTTGCAAATATGTGCAATATGTGCTTCATTTGCGTTACAATCTTGTTTTATTTTGTTTGTTTTTCACTGCAGGCTGTTAATTGTAAGCATGGCTTTGTGACATCTTCATATTATTAATGAGTAGTATTTTGATTTATTTAGTTTACACAACGCTCTGCAGTTTCAGACAGAGCCACAGTAGCCTACGTGTTTCATCCATCTGCCGGCGGTGTCACCATTTCTCATTTCACCCATTTTGTACGTACACCTGGGTCAGAGTTGCCGTGAAGGACTGCACATTATTCCATCAAGTTTGCTTTTTATAAATCCCATTTTTTGCGTAGAGAGCTGCGTAGGTCTTCTTTTGTGCGTACGCCACGTTTATAAATGAGGCCCTAGGTGTCATTTGCTATGAATAAAACCCCATTATTTTATAGCAGGCCATAGATATTTGGGAAAAGGGAAAAACTGATAATCGTGTAGTGTTTGAATGCAAACAGTTTCAAGCAGCATTGCGAGGCTACATTGCATGTACACATTAATAATTTAGCAGACAAACTCATCAAGAGTAAGTTATAAGAGCAATTAGGTTAAGATGTCAGATGTAATTTAATCGTGCCTTATAGGCTTTGGGATTCGAATAGGCAACCTGCTGGTTTCTCGCTCACTGCTCTAATAGCTGATTGGCTGCCTGTAAATCCATCCTGGTCTGTTTACCTCTTCCACCCATGATGCTCATCTGTCCCAAAGCCCCCCAATAATAACAGGAGTCCCACAAGGGATATGAATTTTAATTTAGTCAATCATTGAGTATCTCTCCGCTCTCTCCTTTCCTCTAATTCCCTTACTCAATCCAAACTCTTCTTTTTCCCATTTTATCCTCCATACCCTCTCTCCCTGTATGCCCATCCTCTTCTTCTCTTTCTCATGGTCTTGCTATAGTCATTCTCTACTTCTCCTTCTATGAATCTATTTTCTTATTTACTCTTTCCCACACCCAGATCTCTCTGGAAATAATGCTTTTTACAGTTCAGCTGTCTGCAAACATGCCATCCATCACAGCCATGGTGACGCTGGTATACTATTGTACGCTTATACGCACAACCAGAATGTGTCAATGTGTCACCTTATTTATGCATGCACCACTTACAGTACACCCGAGCCCTCTTCTACAACTAGGGACATGGATGAAATCGCCCCTCTATTCCCTGTAGTGTATTGTCTGTTCACCCAGGCCTACTGTACAGTGTTAGCTCATATAGATCTTGTAAAAAGTAATGCAATATATAGTGAATAGGGTTTAATGGGGTACCTTGTCACATTGCTCTCAAGCGACTCCTTGTGTGTAGGTCAGGTGCCTGTGAATTCAACCACGGTTGTATAGTTGATACATTTAAAGGAAGGCTTCTATGTTGAACGGGCAGTGTGAAATGAAATCAGATGGCATGGCAACACGTGCTCGAAAGAAGCACATGGTCGATCTTCATCAATCCCGCAGCTGCTTAGGTGTTGCCAACAATACAATGCCTAAAAATAATCGGACATGACAAATTGGGAGGAAAGACACTTAGGTAAAAAAGGTAATAGAAGAACCCTGACACTTTCACCTAAAACTAAATGTAATGTTACCCATAACATTACCTTCAACAGCTTAAGCAAAAAATTGCTTCCCAAATGGTAAAACATAATTTTCCTCACACGATGATTATCACTGTAGTGTTACCTCAAATCTGATCAGATTCCAATCTGAAACCTCTAGAGCAGATTTGATGTCGCTGGTATTTGAATACAACAACAAGCCACGTGCTCTAACTTGTGAAATTAAAGAGTTTTCCGATCATTTTAATGGAAACCTTCCCAGTTGTTACTTCCCTAGTCCCCACCAGAATAGTAATACCTGCAAACGCACAGAAAGGCACACACATCTGCAGAGAATGTGTCACATTTCGATTTGAGCCAAACCAGCATTCACTATGGGAGCCTAGAAACACACCTGGCCCTGTTACTGTATAGTAGCACTGAGACATTGACAAATAGAGGCATAGTTGGCCTCTGTGGTACAGAAAGGTTTTGGCTAACAGCCAGTGCACAGACTGCTTCAATGAGATACAGACAGAAAGAGAAAAGGAGAGACAGACACATAAGGAGACAAAGACAGACACATATCCAGACAGCGATTCAGAAGATGGAAAGGGGAAATGAAGTGTCACTGCCAATCTTTCCTTATCCCTCTTGTCTAGTTCCTACACTTGGCATAGTATGTGCACAGAGCACAGGACCAAACTGATGTACACTAGTCTTTTACCTACACTCGGTATACTCTGCACACACTGGCTTCTATTTATTTATTTGTGGATGTTTTTTTACCACAATTTGATGATACAACAATCTTTATTTAAAGGTACTATTTCTAGAATCTTTATTTAAAGGTACTATTTCTAGAATCTTTATTTAAAGGTACTATTTCTAGAATCTTTATTTAAAGGTACTATTTCTAGAATCTTTATTTAAAGGTACCATTTCTAGAATCTTTATTTAAAGGTACTATTTCTAGAATCTTTATTTAAAGGTACTATTTCTAGAAT
>JACXGM010022030.1:0-16941 GCA_016801145.1 Umbra pygmaea | reverse complement strand
CGTTGTGCAGCGTTTTTTGCCACACTTTTTCCTTCCCACAGACTTCCCACTGAGGTGCCTTGATACAGCACTCTGGGAACAGCCTATTTGTTCAAAAATTTCTTTCTGTGTCTTACCCTCTTGCTTGAGGGTGTCAATGATGGCCTTCTGGACAGCAGTCAGGTCGGCAGTCTTACCCATGATTGCGGTTTTGAGTAATAAAAAAATCAGGCTGGGAGTTTTTAAAAGCCTCAGGAATCTTTTGCAGGTGTTTAGAGTTAATTAGTTGATTCAGATGATTAGGTTAATAGCTCATTTAGAGACCCTTTTCATGTTATGCTAATTCTTTGAGATGAATCTAAAATATATGAAAGTTTAATTTTTATCATTACATTATGGAAAATAATGAACTTTATCACAATATGCTAATTTCTTGAGAAGGACCTGTATATAAGAACAAAATTTGGACCGACAGGACAAATTAACGGAACGTTACATACCAGAACACGTAGTGCAGCTTTAAATAAAGCCACGGATTGTTATTTATCTGGTTACATAGACTGCTTTCAGCCTGAATAACCAGATTGTGTAGTAACAGTGAAAGTAGTGCCGCAGTTTGGTGTAGCTGTCTAAGCTCTCAACACTGGACCACACCTTCCCCGGGCACTGGGGTCAGGGGCCGAACAGCTGAGCCCTTCCTCTCTTCTTCCTGTGTACCTGTCTCCCTAGCCCCTACTTCCTAATGTGCTATAAATAAAATAATAAAAAATACTAACCAAAAAATTAAAACATAAACAAAAAAAGATGAACATCAGGACTGATTTTTCCAAGGGCAGTTTACGATGTGGGATTAACAGACTTCACCAAGGACTTTGTCTGTCCTTCAGCCATCTCACTGCATTGCTTTTTTGCTAACTGGTCCAGGAGACACCATGTTGGCTCCTGTGATGGCGTTGTAGGCAATAGACACAAAGGACTGGGAGGTTGCAATTATTTCAGGCATACATACAGTACAGGGAAACACATTTGCCCAGTGTCCCTCTAGAAATAAACACGGAATACCTTACAGATGTAATGAAACATCAAAGGTAGAGCTGCAAAGACTTAGATGTGCTCAACTCACTTTGGAGCCAGCCTAGCGGAAACCTGCTATTATCTATGTGAATGCCATATCTATATACATTTCTTTCCATAACTGAGTTTTCTGCCTATCTTACATCTGGAAACTTAAAAGATATGTTCATAAGACAACAGCTCATGAATCAATGCATTTGTCAAATACATTTTCTATTTTCGTGCAATTTCCTGTATTGTTTTCACATAATTTCTTTCACATTTTTACCATTAAGGAATTTAGCAGACACACTCTACATTAGCAACATAGTAATGAGTGCATACATTAAAATAATTTGTCAAACTGGACTCTGCGGGAATCTAAAAGCTGATGTTGCAAGGTTCATCCATGCTCTTACTGTAAAGAAATCTGTAAAAACACTGTAGAAAGTACAGGCAAAAAATTACCTATACTTTATAAACACAGTAGTTGTCCGTTAACATACAGAGCTGACATACTTTGAAATGGACATCTACTGTGTTCATAAAGTATTTTCTGCTATTGTCTTGAAGGAAATGTCTGTAAAATAATAGAAAACGTACTGGTAATTTTTTGCAAGTACTTTCTACATTTTTTTCAGGGATATTTTTTACCGTGTTGATAAAATGTAGATTGATGTACATGTTCTGGGGTATATATGTGGGGCATCATCCATTATGTAGTGACACAAACACATGAAGACAAATGATGTGTCCACCATGACTAGGCAGGAAGAGCCCAGCTCTTTGCTGCAGAGAATGTGACGTGTGTGTGTTTGTGTGGGTGTGTGAACGTATGTTTATGCTTGGTGGAAATCTAAGCAGTAGAGGGCTCACTTCGGTACTCTCACAGCTAGTTGTGGCTCCTTGTTTAACAGCTGAGTGATTCCCTGAGGTGATCAAATCCTATTCTGGTGAGACAGATATAGTTATTTACCCAGATTATCACCTCATGGTTTCTGTGTCCAATATTTTTTATTGTTTTTAGACAGATATGGAAAAAAAAAACTACTGTATGTTGCTCGAATACAATGGTCTCTTAAATTATTTAAATGTACCGGTATGGTACGTTTTATATGTTCAATAAATAACGGCTGAAGGAGGAAATGCTGACCTGTTTAGCTAGTGACGGCTAGTGGAGAAGAGCAGTTATAGGAACTAAACTAAATAACCACAGACTCACATTGTTCATCAAAACATCTCCTTAATTTTTATGTAATAATTATTATAATATAACTGAAAGCTAATCATTTATGGGCGTATTACTGTTTGTGCATGGCAAATACTGAATAATGCAGTTTTACATTCATGATAATAAATTAACAATGTGACTGAGTGTTATGAATATAAAGTTGTAACAGGAATCTTTTTGGATTGAAAATGCGTTCCTTGTTTCATGAAGCTCTATGGTGTCAAGCAGAATGGGAGCTTGCTAGCTCAATAGGTCGTGACCTTTGCCTCTACTGAGCGTCTTTGGATTTGTGTCAATGTGACAAGATTCACGGATATCAAGGAATTAGAAGAAATAAAATAAAATGTGTCATCTTTCTCTGATGGAGATGAAATGACCCCCTCATTAATCTTCCAGCAGACCTTACTGTCAGTTGGGGTCATCAACAGGAACTTTCTGTCACTTTAGCCTGCTACTGATGTTTGGGTTCAAACAAGAAGGAAATGGAGGACACAAGCCCACTCCTAAAAGGACAGACAATGTGGACCGTTAGCTTTGTAGGAAACCCTAGAAGACACTAAGTATTATCTGGATGAATGAATATTTGTTTGGTGGAACAACAAACAGCTTAATTTACTTAATCTTTACTCTAGTACTCTGAGGCTAACACTCATAAAGCAATCCAACCCTTTTGCTGCTTATTTGGATCTTAAATGGGACAGTCCTGACTCATTTAGAAATTTAAATATATGATTTGTACACACAGAACAACAGTATGCCATCTGAACATACTTATATTTTTGTACTCTGTATTCTGTATGAGATTGTTTCATGTACATTGTTTCATTTTGTATGTAAACACTTCAATGTATGTATGAATTGAACTGTAAGATAATTCCTTCTACCCATATTGCTATTTAGTTATCATCATTCATAAACAGCAAATCGGTTGTGAATTGACAGTTATTGTTGGTTATTGAAAATGCCCCTTTAAGACTAAAGCACTATGGGAGAGGAGTTTTTTTACATTATATTTTCCTAACATCTGCTCAGATATATTATAGAGCAAATTATAGTATTTTTAACAAGCCATTGTCCCACAAAATGGGAGCAAAATGTACTAATCGATTAATATCAACGAGAATTTAGTTACTCATCATGTTACTGTATCTCTATCGGTTGCTGATCTGTCATCAGTGTGGAAATAGTTCAGAGTAACTATCTCCAGCCATGATAAAACAAATTCAACAAAAGCCAAATGAATGTTTTTCACTGTGTTCAGAGGAAAGGAGATTTGCTGCAGTCTGAACATGAAAAAGAGCAAGTAACGAGCTGGTTTGAAGTCTGACCACAGTGTGGTGAATCTTAGTTTCAGTCGGGTCTGCTTTGAATAAAATACGATTTGCCTCCCCCTAAATTTAGTCTCCTAAATTACACACTCCTCAGAGCATCGTAGGAATGCAGGAAACTGAGGAAACTCAAAGGGTCCAGCTTTGCCCTGAGTGTAATAAGAAACCGCTTGTGGAAGACACTGCTCATAAAAGCAAACACCTGTGATGATGAGACTAGCAGCATCAATCTTCCTTTATCCCCACCATCAACACTATCTAGAGTCCGTTCTCCTGACCTCTCTATTACTCCCATGCGATGAAAGTAGGCAAACCACTTGAGGCCAAGGCAGACTTGGGGAAGTGCAGAGAACTGATTTATCAGCCGTCGTTCGGGAAGCACAACTAAAACAGACATAGTCTAATGGTAATCTGTAAGTCAATTACACAATGTACTAAAGATTAGGACTGCTAATAAATAAAAAAAACGTTGATTATATTGAAAACAATATTTGTGTTTAATGTTGTGCCGTATATTTTCAATGGTCCTCAAATTGAAATGGTTTATACTTCAAACATGTTTAAGTTTGTGTTTTCATTAGCCTTGCTAATTCTTTTAGCAGAGGCCCACCAGAGAATATTCAGTAGGGTGAAACTGAAAACTAAATACAAATACATTTCTGTTTGCACTTTGCAGGTGCCAATTGGATGTGAATGGAACACAAGTAAATGCTATGTCATGCATTTTAACTAAGGGGAATTTTTTTAAATCCAATCTGTAGAAAACCTGATGTGCTTTTCCATATACAACAATCAACAGTTTCCTCCCATGAAATTTATTAGTGCTTCGTGTTGTGGGAGTATAAAAGGACAGCCTTTGCTGGATACTTAGTCTTCCGGAAATCTTATAACCCAGTAATGGTTTGGTTCAGTACCTATTTTTCAATAAATTATAATAGTAATAATAAAATGTACTTAACATCATGACCACCTGCCTAATGTTGTGTAGTTAATAACACAAGTGTCTTCTTTGCTAGTTTAAGACCGACGAAGTTGTCAATTTCCCATCCAGCGCCCCCGTCATTTAAATAGCAAATGTACCTGCGCCCATCTTTGCGCCCATGGGCATGCTGGTCTTACAGGAAGGTGTTTTCAAGATAAATATTGGCGTATTGCTATCTTGAAGCATCGGAAAGTGGTCGCGCCATTTACCAATAGAAATCTGGTCTAAAGTCAATGGCGCAGCACGTCATAGTTATTTTAACAGCAAATTAGTCATATGCACCTATAGGCGCACAGTATGCAGGTTACACACACAGAGGGAAGCGCAGCAGCACACAAACACACAAAAGATTACAAATAAAAAGATTACGGTGCAAATCCGCCATCATAATAGCAATGCACCAAGGTACAAATGCACCTGGCTCTTAAAGGTAATGGAAGATGTCACTCTGATGGTTTATTGCATGTTACGCCCAAAACACACCTATGAATTAATGAAGACAGTACAACCCTTTTAGACCATGCACCCGGCACATGGACCCTTTTTTCCGCCATCAATTTAGCAAAAGAGGATTTGGACATGCCCAAAGCGCACTTGCGCCATGCGCTTCACACCGTGCATTTAGATCGTTAAAAAAGAGCACTATGTGGTAAAAGGGCCAACCTGTGATGGCTAGTATACTGGGTCAGGGCATCTCCAAAATTGCAGCTCTTGTGGGATGTTCCCGGCCTGCAGTGGTCAGCACTTATCAAAAGTGGTCCAAGAAACAAAAAACATTGAACCGACTGTGACAGACATGGCGGCCAAGGCTAATTGATGCACGTGGGGAGCAAAGGCTGGCCCGTGTGGTCCGATCCAACAGTAGCTCTGTTGCTCAAAATGCTGGAAAAGTTACTGCTAGTTCTGATAGAACGGAGTCAGAACACAGTGCATTGCACAATATTAGGCAGGTGGTCATAACATTATGGCTGATCGGTGTACCGTATACTGCACTCTCCTGGCTGGAATTTTATCTCACTAACCCTTCCCCTTACATCTCCCTCAATGACCACATATTGGAATTAGCTGAACTCAACCAGAGGGTCCCCCAGGGCTCTGTTCTGGGTCCCCTACAGTTCATCATCTACATCCTCCCCCTTGGTCAGATCCTCCGCCATTTCATCCTTTATTTTCACTTAGATTTACCTCAGCACCAAACCTCTCACCAGCCCACCTCTGGCCCACATTGAAACCTGTCTCTGTAATAAAAACATGGATGCACCACAACTTCCTCAAGCTCAACAGTGACAAAACAGACCTCCTTCTCATAGGCACTAAATCCACCCTCAATAAAACTGGCACATTCTCTCTCACCATTGATAACACAGTTGTTTCCCCGTCCCCCTACGCTCGCAACCTAGGCGTCATCCTTGACTCGACCCTCTGTTTAGAGAAACACATAAAACAGACTGTCAAATTCACATTCTCCACACCTGCAGCCCAAATTCTGCATTCATCTCTTCACATCTCAACTATTGTAACTCTCTTTTGCCCAGCGTCAACTAATCAAACCTGCATAAGCTCCAAATGGTTCTGTAAGATCCAGTCGCAATGCTTCTCCATCCGTCCTCTCCACTGCCAATTCGCAAGATCCTCTCACACATGAAGGCAGCACACTCCGAAGGTCCCAATCACAGGAATTCTAAACACCTGCTCATTACCCATGCCAGTATATATGCCTGAGTGTGTTTGTTCCTCATTGCGAGGTATTGTTCTTTATCAGACTACTGAGCGTTTTCAACATATATTATTCTGCCAATCTGTGTATTGACCCGTGCTTTCCTTTTGACTACCGAGATCCTGATCCTGTTTCTGTACCGTTGCCTGACTTCACCTGTATTGATCATTCTGCCCGTTTCCCTGATTAAGCCCTGTACCTCTGCCTGTGTCTACCCGTGTACCTGCCCTGCTTGGAAGATAGACCATTCTAGGATTCTCCTCTGTACCTTCGCCAAGCTGTCTGAGCCTTGATAGTGCCTAGACGGAGTATTATCATTTGTCACATTGTGGACTATTTCTATATATATATATTTACTATTAAACTGCATTATCAGTTAACCTGTGTCGAGTCGTTACAGGTTCAACATTCTGCAGCCAGGCTTCTCACCCACACTAAGTCCTGGCAGCACATCACCCCTATCCTCCCAGGGCATTCAATACAAAACACTCCTTCTGACCTATAAAGCCCTCCACCACCTTCTTCTCCCCTATCAACCAACATGCGCACTCTGCTCTGGGAAAGCAGGCCATCTCATCATCCCCAGGTCCAAGCTACAGAGCTTTGGTGACTTTCTCCAGGGTTTCTCTCAGACAGGAACTCCTTACCTCAATCCATCCATGACTCTATGTCATGTATATAGTGCTTTGTGTATTATTCACACCCCTTGCACATTTCCACATTTTCTAGTGTGACAACCTCGAATTTACAGTAATAGGATTGGATTGGGACTATTACCAAAAAAAAAATTTGTGACACAAAAGGTACATAAAACAAATATATACTGACGTTTGTTGGTTGAACTTACATAATTAGGTTAATGGAGTCCACCTGTGTCCAATTAAAGAGTCACATGATCTCAAAATATATACACCTGTTTCTGGAATGCCCCAGAGTTTGTTAGAGAGCTTAAAACAAACAGCATTATGAAGACTAACAAGCTATCAAAACAAGTCCAGGATAAAGTTTTGGAAAAGCACCAATCATATTGGGCTATAATAAAATATTTGAAACTTTGAACATAACTTTGAACATCCTCCGTCCAGAGAATCTAGTCCACCAAATCTCAGTGTGGGAGGGGGAAGCTACTGCTTAAGAAGAAAATACATATTAAATCCTGTCTGGAGTTTGCCATAAGGCATGTGGCAGACACAGCAAACTGAGACCAAAATTGAACTTATTGGCACAATAAGCTATGTGTGATGTATAGATTAGTCAACACTGCTCATCAACCAGAGAACACTATCTGGACAGTGTAGCATCATGTTGTGGGAATGCTTTTCATCGGCAGGGACTGGGAAACTGGTCAGGATTGAGGGCAAGATGGATGGAGCCAAAAACAGGTTGATTCTAGAGGACAACCTGTTTCAGTCTGCAAGACACTTAAGACTGGGGCAGAGGTTCCCTAAACACAGAGCCAGAGCTAAACTGAAGTGGTTTAAAACCAAGAAACTGAATGTCATAAATTGATTGAGAATCTCTGGACTTAAAAATTACTGTTCATCAATGGTCCCCATACAAACTGACAGAGCTTGAGCAATTTTGCAAAGAAGAATGGCCCAAAATTACCGGATCCAGATGTGCAAAGCTGGTGGAGACTAACAGATGTTACTGCAGCCAAAAGTAGGTACTGACTTAGGGGGGGTGAATAGTTATGTAACCAACAAATGTCCTTTATTTTTATTTAACCCTCTTAGTTTTATTTAACCCTCAAAAGCTCTATATCTCACAAACCATGCATGCTAGCAACTAAAGCTTGGTTGGCTCATCCCTGTGGGTAAAACACAGCCAGAGTTATGGTGCCTCAAAGTTGGTCATGTTTTTTAGACAGTCACCTTTTTTACTGAACACATTACAGACAGGAAGTAGGAAGTGAAAATGACAAAATAACAACTCTGCAATGATGTTGGACATCATCCTGCACAACACCAACACTTTTAAAAAGTGAAAAATGAATGGAATTTAAAAAAACGTATCGAAATATAGTAAGAAATGGATGCAGCATTTTGATGTTGTATTACTTTTAAACCTATGACCATCGTGCTGTCACCTTTTTTAACTGACAGCACGTTGGTGATTGGTTTAAAAGTAACACAACATGTGTTGTCCCTAACTAGACACAAAATGTGTTATTTTATCACATCCTTTCTGAGAGTGTGGGTTAAACAGCGAAAGCATAGTTGGTGAACGTAATCATCCCGTGCATGATCTGACTAAAGGCTTCTGTGTTGGATGAACAGGTCAAAAAGAATTGACAGCTGGGCTACATGTGGTTGGATGAACCATGTACGTGCCCTTCACCATCCCACAGATCTGTCCAAGGTGTTTTGTAGGTGCTGACAAGCCAGGATTAGAGGGAATTGAAAAAGAAGAAAAAAGTCTAACAGTCTAGCTACTATTGCAAGCAAAATGTCTAAGTCAAGTGTGAGAAGATGACGCCAGCTGTATCCCTTTTAGCCAAAACCTGGTGGGTCTAAGCACCCCGTTACTGATACCAGCTTAAATGTGGTAGAACTTAAAGACACAAAGATTGAAACTACAATGGCACAGCTCATTGACAACACAACGCAAACAGGGTAGTAAGTAAACACACTGAATAAGACTATCACTGGTGAAAACAGCACAGGCCGGTTCTCCAACTCAATTACACATATAGGAGAGGAAGATATTAATATACATAGAATGAATACAACAGCAGATGCTGTTCATGCCATTGTACTTGTACATATTTAAAGTTCCCGAGGCAAAAATCTGGTTGGATCACTTTTGAAAAACTGGCCTAAGTTGATTCACTGTCCTTATCTTTATGCTGTGATGTTGCAGACAGAGATATCCATTTGATGAGAGACAGTGTGTAGAAACAAAGGCATCTGTTCCAGACCCTGTCTAAGTCAATGGGTCATGTTTGTTTGTTTACTTGTGAAGCAGTCTCAGTTTATGAACCGGCAGTGAGCTGTGCCCTTTTTATAAACACAAGGCTAAATTCTGCTGGTTGCTGGCAGGTCCCACTAACTTGCCCTTGCTGTCGTCACAAATGCCATGGGAGTGGCAGGAGCTGGGGGCTGTCAGACTGTTGATTAATGAACCTGCTTTGTTTATCTTTTAACCTTTTGTTGCTCCATCTTTCAGAAAGACTCCTCCACAGTGACAGTGTTCATTCATGGGCCCATTGAACACGATATGACACGGCAGCTCGACAGGTTCCTCATTCCTCAGACATGTCACTCATCGTAGAGCCCCGGACCACTGAACTTCCTGTCTCTTTGTCCATCATCTGCAGGCGCAGAACCTTGTCGCCCATCTGTCAGATGCTGGGTTGGCGATCGCTGACTCATCCTTCGCCCAAGACCACCTATTAGGTCTAAGAACTTGGGACCCACTATTGAACTGAAAGCTTACGATATTCAGAACTTTAAATTCTGATATTGGATATGAATTCCTGTGTATTCAGCTGTTACCCAAACAAGGTCTGATCTGGCAGGTTTCAATGAATCCCACCCTAAGAACTGTTGACCATTAGTATCATTCTTGAAGGTACAGTATATGTTCAAAACAATCAAGGCAATTTATAAGGAAGTGAACATTACGCTTTTGCAATTTGTCATATGTAGATTAAGATCAACTGATTAGCACTTAATTATGTTTCAACAACGAACTGGTGGGTTATTGGCTTTACTGGCCCTTAAAACAAACTATTTTTAGGAAATAGAATATTCAAATAGGTGCCTTTAGTGCTATTATGCATAGCAGATTCTCCAAAATGTAACATATTAAGCATGAGATATGCAAAGGAAAATGTTTCTTCAAATACAGCTCTGTCAAAAATTAAGAGACCACTGAAAAATCATCAGTTTCTCTGGTTTTCTAATAATAGGTATGTGTTTGGGTAAAATTAACAATTTGTATTACTCCATTAATGACTGACAAGATTTCTCCTAAATTGAAAATAAAAATATTGGCATTCAGAGCATTTTTCATGGTCAAAATATAAAAAAAGATACAGTGTTGTCAGACCTCCAATAATGCTAAGAAAATAAGTTCATATTCATTTTTAAACAACACTATACTAATAACGTCTTAACTTAGGAAGAGTCCAGAAATCAATATTTGTAAGAATAATAATAGTTTAATAACACTAATTGGCTTTCATACATCTTGGCATGCTCTCCATCAGTCTTTCACATTGATGTTGGTTGACTAAATGCCACTCATGCTGCAAAGATTCAAGCAGCTCGGCTATCTTCCTCTTAACCCTTTAATGTCCTTGCTGCAAGATAAACCATTGTGTACTCTACCAAACGACTGAGTCGAACATTAAAGGGTTAATCACATTCCAGGATTTTTTCAACTGGGTTGATTTCAGAAAAAATGTGCAGTAGTCTCTTGATTTTATTTCAGAGCTCTATGTAAGGCACTGCATATTTATGGAGTTGTTATATTTTTGCTCATTTTCAATTATTCAACAGCATACTGTGCTTAACTTTTCCTTTGTAGCATAGCTTTAGGGCATCACACAGGCAAGACCAAACCACCTTCATTACCGAGACACTGCTGCATCCTTAACAACTGTCTACTAAATTATTTTCTTTAAGGCAGCCTTTTATTCTGGGTGAGTAGGGTCAAGCTAGCAAGAATGCAACATCAAAGGGTAAAATTGCTCTGTTTTCTATGGAAAAATAATATTATTTAGCAGCAAAAACAAAAAATTGTGAAACTCCAGTCGGTTGTGTTACATGACATATACAATACATTATATGTGATAAATGTCATTTTCTGGGTTTTTAGCTAAACTATTCTGTCATCTCTGCTGAAGACGGGAAATGCAGTAGACTATTAGGGAACCCGTCATTCTGTACGTCACTGAGCATTGGCGTAGATTACGGTGGGGACGATGGGGACGCACAAAATTTCGTCATGAGTCATTTTGTCCCCACCAGTTTTTTTGAGAAAAAACCCGGTGCAGGGTGGCAATCGGGAGATTCTGGATTTTTCCAGGTAGGCCGTTAGTGTTTTACGGCCGCAAGGACCGGTCTGATAGTAGTTATATATTGGACATTTTAGCGACATAATTTAGCCCGCTGGTCTAAACTGTGCAGCATCAGCTCAGGCCGGACATTTAAAACGCTGCAACTGACATGTATTACATGAAAAGTATTTTTAGGTGCTTTTCCAACATGTGTTTTCGCATTTGTTTTTCACACAGATAATCACTATTTCAAGTTCTGTCTAGTGCATTAGTTAGGACAGAGCAATACAGCTCCATGACATAGCACTCGCGCTAGCTCAACCCTGCTCTTCCCGAGTAAGAGAGCTGCATGTTCAGAGAAACAGTCCAATAATAACTTCAAACGATTTATGAACTTAGACAAATTGTAGGTATTTATTGATGTTTCCCTTTAACACTGCATGTTGGATGGCTAGTCTCTGTTGTAGAAGGATTTATTGCCCTTCATCCACGCTGCCAAGTACACAGCTGTAAAACACTCTGGTTAGCTTGCCCTTGCTACATACATAACCACAGACTCACTGGTACCAACTTATTCCATAGTCCATTTTGGGATCCGGCCTTCTCTACCTCAGCTCAGTCCTTGGCATATTTTTTTCTGTGTTTTGTCAATAATGAATGCTTCAATACTGTGTAGAGCCCCAAGGTGCTCTATGGTCAATTCAGCAGACCATACTGTGTAGCATCAGCTTCAGTCCAAGAGCCGATGTTGTTTAACAAACTTCTTTTAGTACTATTGTCAGATGAAAATAGAGCTCCTTGGCCTTGTCCAACAGTGGTTTTTTTGGCACTGAAAAAAATTCTGGTGCTAGGGTCGGACTGGCCATTGGGGGAATCGGGGGATTTCCCGAACGGGCGGTTGAAATATCGGCTGTACTTCCTGGGAAGTTCGCATAGACCGGCTGGATTCCAGAAGTGGGAATTTACTTGAATAAAAGTACTTTTCTGAGTTCTTAACGTTTGGGAGATCCTGATCAGGTAAAGTGAGTTCACATCTTAACAGGTTCAACAGAATGTAAGTTAACAGGGTTATTATATGCAAGTTAGTTAGTTCAATTGATTTTGATCTTTGAATATACGGTGACGTCAGCTTAAATGGGCCACGTTTTGGTAAATGGCTTTTAATATCATCAAATATGCTATACATGACATCTACTGATATTTTATAAATTAGCATGTGTCTCTTAAATATATATATTTTTTTAATGTGAAAAAGTATAATTGTTTTAAATTAGGCTTACTTATAATTGCCTTAGTACCCTTATTAGTTTTGAATGAAATTTACTGTCAGGCTCACTTACCTTACAATTTCTCTGACAAGCTGCATGTAAAACCCTGCCCTGGCCACCTTAGAAAACTTAGACCAATCAAAACTATTGTTACATGTCAACAAGCAACAATGTGATTGGCTGTAAAAAAGATTTTAAAAAAAATTAAAGTGATTTTAAGTTAAAATGGGTTAACTTTAGTTGGCCCATTTTAGCTGATAGCCCATTTTAGCTGACATCACACTAGTTAAGTGATTATTATTATTTTGAAAGGATGTGCTTTTGTGTGTAACAAAGAATTGCATAGTGTAGGGAAACATACAGCTCTAGAAAAAATTTTGAAACCAATACAAACAAGCTTCTCTGGTTTCAATCACATAGTGCATGATGTGTGCATTTGCATTTGGGAACTGTACACGAGTCGTGGGTTGGACTGTGTTTCTCAGTCCCAGTCTGACCCAACCTGGTGTTTTCTTTAATGTCACATACATCATCGTAAATGCCATCAATACCAGGACATCTTTACCAAAAACCCTGTTGTCTCTGACAGAATGACACAAGTAGATCTTCAGTCTGGACATTAATCTCAAGCTTACATAAAAATACATAAATACTCTATATGGTTAATTGAACCCCACTGACATCCAGTCGATATCAAGAAACTGAAAATACTGTATTATGTATTGTATTTCTAAATCAATTCCTACAAATGTTTTGATCAGCCTCATAAAACATTTTTAAAAAAGGCCAATCTTTCTCTCTGGGCATTGTGAACGTATGTAACATCAAGGTTTACGAGATTACACTTTATGAGATTTCTATTTTGAATTACTTGTATACAACTTTTTCTTCCAAATAGCTCCGTAAATGTGTAAATTACTTTATACACTCTTTCTTTCGTATCTTTATCAAACGTGCCAATAATGATGAAGCTGACTGCACCGATACACCATGTTAACACGGGTCAATAATTCACAGATGGGCAGCGGGGAAAATTGGACCAATTAGAGATAATTCTGGTGAACCTGTCAATTCTTCTGCCCAGACGGCACCTCTCAAAGCAGATATAGGGCACTCAAAACAGGCGACTCAATCACTACGCTACACAGCTGAATCACCAGTGTTAAATCAACTCTCAGAGTTGAGAGTCAGTGTTTATATAGAGCCATGGCTCTCACTCTCAGAGTTGATTTAACACTGGTGATTTTGCTTTGTAGTCTTTCTCCCAGAAGGCATGCATGTTCTTGACTAGAGTTCTGTGTCTCCGTGTGGGCGCATGACAATGACAGATGATATTCTGTTACCCACTACCAAGGGTGTAAGAGTGAGTTTTGCTATTGGGGGACATAATAATTTTTTTCACAAAATCCTGTTATTATTGGGAGGGCTACATTACCTGCTTCTAATATTGGGGGAGGACATGTCCCTACTGCTCATATGCCCTTAACCACTATTACAACAGTACAGAAATGGAAAGCATAATTCTGGTTTAGAAAAATATTCAGCACTTTCTTAAAAAAGAGAACAATTTTAATTGTGTATGCAAACATAATTTCATGCCGCTTTAGTCTTCTGTATGTAATAATCAGAGCTGAGGCTATGCAATTCAAAGTTATCCTGTGGTTATTGGTCTTAGTGCAGCGCTCCATTCTGCATCAGCTTTGAGCACTAAAACAGCCCCGGAATCCCCCAGAGAGTCAATACAGAGTAACTGTGAAATGATACGTTTTCATTTGAGGAGCCAAATGTCATCATCATGTTTTTGTCCTTTGCTTTCAGAGCAACTGGTTGATGTGGTGAGCTGGCAAAGCATGTCAGAACATGGGAGGGAAACATTTATCATCTTCTGGACTACAGCGCTCCAGTGATTTCTGCCACTGGCTGTTTGGAAATAATGTGGACAGGACAGACTGCAGAAACAGACATCACAGATAGATGGTGGAAAATAAGTCAGTAATTGCAGAATTACAGGGATTGCATCATTCAGAACACCGGCTTTTGAATGTGTTTATTTTTTGGAGTGGAGGGAGAAATGGTAAACATGCAAATCTTCCCATTAATTTATGAGATTTTACAAACATTCTATTTCCTATATACAGTATGTCTAATTAGGTCCTGTGCATTATGCGCTACAAATCCACCATGCAGAAAATAACAAGTACAGGCCTTTAGGAGGCAGAACATGACATACCTCATGAGGCGAATCAACTTAAGAGGTGAAACTCTGCTAGCGATCACATATTCTGTCACTTGAACTCATTTTTCAATTGTAGACAATGTCCATAATCATGAATTTAAGGTAAGTGTCAGACAAACTTCAGCATGGATATCCT
Source organism: Umbra pygmaea (assembly GCA_016801145.1). Classification (NCBI taxonomy): domain Eukaryota; kingdom Metazoa; phylum Chordata; class Actinopteri; order Esociformes; family Umbridae; genus Umbra; species Umbra pygmaea. The sequence goes on along the minus strand of JACXGM010022030.1, from coordinate 2,006 downwards.
TTTTAAGGTTGGACACTTTCCAAGTTCACGCTCTCGCCACAAAAGTGTTCTCGTGTATCATCATCGACTGGTTTCCAGGAGATGCATTTGTGTGGTTTTCTATGTTATTCGTCCTGAGACGCTCTCTGTCTTTTTGAATCTGAGGCAATCTATGGTACAGTACGGGTGAGTGTCTTGGCTTGCCCAGGGTAGTTTCCCCCTTCAAAACATTGTGATAATGTAGAAGTTCTAAATCATACCCAGATGAGTGTCAAGTACATGACTTGAGCTCTTGTCTAAAAACGAAATATGTCTGGTACACACAAAAGACAAGTGATGAATTATGTGATTCACAGAGGAGAGTGCAGTGCTATTGTTTGGATTATGCACATGGCCTAAATTCAGAACAAACACAATGAACGATTTTTGTAGTTAACATTTGTCTTTAAAACCAGTTACACTAGAGTCAAGTTCAAAGAGGAACTTAATGGAACATCTGCCACATACATTTCTACAATGTCTTTTACACACTTTCAAACTTTAAATAAAATAAAATCAACATGTTTAAAAGGTTATGGGTGCAACTTTTCCTTACAAAAGTCTGAATGGACGAACAAACTGCATCGGAGATTTACAGTATATGCCAACAGACATGCAGACATACATGTCAGCTTGGTCAAATATATGTTACATATATTAATAAGCTATATTTTGTGAGTCAGAAACATCAAGCAGAACAGCCCACCACAACAACCTGATTTTCTAGCTGTCCAGATGTGCTGAGAGGGCCGGTGTGCGGGGCATTACTCTAGTCACTGTTTGATGACCACAGATCCCACAGGAAGTAACCAAGCAACCATGAAGTTGTGTTTTCTGAACCCCAAGTGGTATCCGGGAAAACAAGAGCAAACCCAGTCAGGGAGCTTGTGTACCGGGAGGCCATAATGTTCATATGCCGAACCACTAGGGGCTTCACAGGGAAAGACGTAAGGAAGTACCTGTAACCCTTGTAAAGCAGAGCTCAGAGAGCAGAAGAACTCTTGAGTCTTTCCAGAAACTTGTTCAAAAGCCTGTAGATGGGGATTTAGCGGTCTGCTATAAAGTAGCCGATGCTTCGCTGCTGGATTGGAGTCTGTGTTTGTAATATAGTTCCGATTTTTTTACAGGTAAACAATGGAGAAAGGGGGTTTTAGAAGCCGGTAAATGAACTTAGAACTTAAGATAAACCATGGTGTGATATTAATCTCATGGCCAAGAGACTAGATTTGAGATGGAATACCTCTTAATGAAATCAAAGGAATAATGGTAGGACTCACTTTGAATGTTCTGCAACCCTATTACAGTAAAAGCTAAAAAGCTAAACATAGGTCTTACACTGCAGCACCAGGAATTGGTAGATGTGCTCTCTGGCACCGAGAAGCTGGTGAATGTCACTTCCAGTGTTCGCATGACATTATATTTTTAAAGAGAGAAATATGGTTTGTACGGAACTTGTTCCAGCCTTTAAAGAATACAGAAATGAAACATAAATATTAGATGTAAAGTACTTGGTTCGGTAAGATTTTGTCTCTGTCACTACTTTCTTTTCCCTTTGTCTCTATCTTTCCCTTCCTTTCTCACAATTTCTCCTTCAATTTTCCATCAGTCTCTTTCACACACCCAGACATATGCACACACTCTCAAACAAAAAACGAATTGTTGTTTTTGGTATGATTAATAACAAAATATAACAAGGAAAGGCTCATGGAAATACCTTTTTACCTCAGTAATACACTGTAATTGATTAGTCCTTACTGTATTTATCAACAGTTCTCTGGACTTGATTTGCAAAACTAAAAGCTTTTCCAATGGAAAAACTTTGAAAAACTTTTCATGTGAAATACTTATAACTACTGTCTATCTCTGGACTTTTTAGAAAGGCTTCCTTATTCGAAAGTACTTTCCCTTTGGCAAACTGTATTTGGTTGAACTGTTTTTTTTTTTTTTTTTTTTTTTTTTTTTTTTTTTTTTTTTTTTTTTTTTTTTTT
>JACXGM010022029.1:0-16942 GCA_016801145.1 Umbra pygmaea | reverse complement strand
AATCTCAGAATTTCTCCCAAATTACGTTCTCAGGAAACTATTTTGAAAACCTAAATTACGTTCTATGCCAACCTATTTAGGGTGTTTTTACGTTTGAACTGCATGTTTTGTTATTAGGCTATATTTGTACTTGAATTACGTTGCTCCGGTACATTTCGTTTAGCGGATTTATGCGAGAACATTCCATACATTCCATAGCTTTCGAAATTATATTGCAACATTCACAGTTAAGGTTAGGTAGGAGGATACTAACGGTTAAGGTTAGGCATGAGGTTACTAACGGTTAAGGTTAGATATGACGTTACTGAGGTTAAGGTTAGAATTAAGGTTAGGGTTAACATTTCAAAAACCGACAATCGCGTGTCTGCATGACGCACGCAATTTTAGAACAAAACACACAAAGTGCCGGTCTGGATTTGAACTCGCAAACACTGGCATGCAAGTCGCGGATTTATACGCCCATCCACCATCCCCGAACTCCGCCCTAGCAAAAACGATGCTATTTACATGCTACGTCATGATCTACTAATGTTCATATTGAACGTTATTCGAGTGTTCAATTTAGTTCCCTACAAACGTAATTGACCCTCTCATACGTTCATATTTGACATATTTCGGTTTTACAAAACAGTTCCCTCAGAACGTATTTCATGTGATTTAGGGCTGGCTCCTTTAGGTTCTTTCACTGACAGTGCACCTGCTTCACACTAGGATCTTCTCTTTGCAAAACAGTGACCGCCCACTCTGGATAGACCCATTGGCCATAATCCAATATAGCTGAGGAGTGAGCTTCCTGTATGCTCCTAACTCAAGTTAATGCCGCGTTTCCACCGCTGGAACTTTCCCCAGGAACTAGGGACTTTGGGGTGGTACTTGGTGTGTTTCGACTGCATCGACCAGGGACTAAATAAAGTTCTGGGTACATTTGTACCCCGTCAAAAAGTACCTCCTTGAGGGTAGGTACTTTTCCATAGTACCTGAACTTTTGCGGGTGGGACTTCGGCACAGAACATCCTGATTGGTTGAGTCCACGCTGCATTTAATTTCAACCGCCATTTTTAGAAGTAGCCGTCAATGCACAGGTAGCATACGTCACCGGACTCTTCCCGGTACTTTGGAACCGCGGTGGAAACGCAGACAGCAACTGTCTAGAGGGACCAAAATGGCCCCTTGAAAAAAGTTCCTGGGACAAAATGTTCAGATAATTCTGGTGGAACCGCGGCATTACACAACAGTGGGAAGAACATGTTTTTTATTGTTTCAAGGGGATGGGCTGCCTGCTGTGGTATTAAAGTCCTATGCTGTTTCTTAATGAGCACACTTTTCTCTATATTATTAACAACTTAGCTCTATAGGGACCATTTTAGTCAGAAAACTACTGTAACTATTCCCAGCCCCCTCGTGTCCAGACTGCCTTCTCTCACTATGGTGCTGAGTGGAGGAGAAGGACAATGGCACAGAGGGAGGGCATCCTGTCACATGGTGTGCACTTCCTGTCTCCAGTAAAACAGAAATTGAGCCCTGCACTCCAAGTAAAGTACTTGCAGTTAGTAGTTACTTGTAGTAGAGATATCTGATGTGATACCTTTATGGCAGTCTATGACAACATCCAGGATATATCTGCTAACATGTGTATTGGTCATTTTCAGTAGGGTAGTACATGAAATATGGAAGTTTGGACCATTTCTCCTGGTTTACAGGTGGCTTTTCAAAGCTGAGAGTCAAATAGTCCCTGTTATTAGGCCAAGCTGTTCCTATTCTCAGAATAAAGGTCATTCCTGTATGATTCAACCATTACCTTGGGAAATGTGAACAAATATCTTATCTTCATTGGGAAATGTTTTACAAGAGAAGCAGTCAAATGAAATGGCAAGTCCTTTACACCTGGCCAAGAGGTAAATACAGCCCGTGAGATTCAAAGCACTTGTTTAAATAAGTGAATTATGTCACACAAATACAAGGAAGTGAAATAATAAATAATGCCTTCCCATATAATATCCTTGACTGACAGTTGTGACTCATCACAGCTCCAGACTCTTACATTAAAAGTCAATTTATGATGGAAACAAAGCTAAAATAATTTTCCACGCATTCCTTTTTGAACATGGTGCTAAAAGTTTCTATTGGCAATCATTTTACACAACACTGGGGTGTCAATACTTTTTATGTAAGGTATTGTAATTATTAAATCATGAAAAGAAAAAGATTTGTCATTAACATGAATTATTATTTTACTAATGTGTTATTCACAAGATATTAACATACATATATATATATAACTATATATGTATTTCAGAATTTAATAAAGATGAAAAAGTAATCATTAAATTAAATTATCATTACATTTTTCTAGCAGTCTAAGGAAATCACTATAGTTCACAGTTTTTTGCAGATAGACCCTAATAGCTAATCTGACATTTCAGAACCTTAAGGTACTATCAGCGATGGCTCCCCCTAAAGAAACCCGAATAACAAATGTGTCTGCACTTTATTTACCCTTAAGAAGAGAATTCACTACAAAACAGTTCTGAGATCTGGCATGTGAAATGCCTCATGCTGAATATCTCCTATATTCTATGCACTGATGAAACCCTTTAAGCCCAAGGTCCCCCAATGCCGTTGGATCAATAATAGGCATCCTGTTACCAGCTAGCTTTCACTAGAGTCTGTTAAATGTTTTCCCCTGGGCTGGCTGAGAGAAACTTGCTCAGCTGCTCTACTGTGAGAGCGGAGTTGCCACGGCAACAAGTCTGATCAATTGTATTGAGAAAAAAATAAAAACTTCCTCCTTTGCTTATAGACTTAACAACATTTGTACAGGAGCAATGCAATAAGGAAATGGAATCAAGGAACTCATAAAGGAAGCTGTCTGAATAGTCCTCCTTGGATCTTTCTGCATCTATTTCACTGTACTACATCTCCCTCACATTATAACTAATGTCCAAAATACAGTATACAGTTGTGCTCATGAATTTACATACCCTGGCAGAATTTGTGAAATATTGGCAATTTTTTGAATATATGACTGATCATGCAGAAGGATTTTATTTTATTTAGGGTTAATGGTCATGTGAGGCAATTTATTATCACATAATTATGTGTGCCCTTTTAAATCGTAATGATAACTGAAAGTGGCCACGATCAAAGGATTACATACCCTTAAATGATTGGCCTGATAATATACTCACAAGTTGACAGACAGGTTTAAATTACTACTAAAGGTAGCCTGTGACATGTTTGACTATTACTAGTGTATGTCTATAAATAGTCCATTAGTTTTGTAGATTTTGAGAGACACCTGCACATTCAATCCACAGCTGCACTTACTCTGCTGGATACTGAGCCATGGGGAAAGCAGAATAACTGTCAAAGGACCTGCGAGAAAAGGTAGTTGAACTTCATAAATCAGGAAAAGGATATAAAAAGATATCTAAAGATTTGAAAACGCCAATCAGTAATGTTCAAACTCTGATTAAGAAGTGGAAATTAGGGGTTCTATTGATACCAATCTATGGTCATAGCCCAACAAAGCTTTCAGTGACAACTGCCATGAACACTTGTCGAGATGCAAAGGAAAACAAACACGCAACTTCAGCTGAAATACAGGCTTCTCTGCAAAAAAGTGGTGAGGCTGTTCGCAGATGCACAACAAAGAGGTACTGGAACAAAATGGCCTGCAGGGTTGAAATGCCAGAAAAAGCTGTTAACGAACCAATGCCACAAAACAGTCATTTGAAGTGAAGAGTCCAAAATTGTACATTATTGTCACAACCATAAACATTGTTTGGTGAGTCAAGAAGGTATATGTCAAAAAGTACACCATCCCTACTGTGAAGCATGGAGATGGATCTCTGATGTTGTGGTGGGGTGGAGTTTCCACAGCACCCAGAATTTTGTCAAAATGGTTGGCAAGATGAATGCAGCATGTTATCACAAAAAATCGGAGGACAATTTACATTCATCAGCCCAGAATCTGCACATGGGAAAGTCGACCCTGTAGTGGCTACAGCCGAATAAAGTGAAGGTTCTGGAGTGGCCATCACAATGTCCTTACCTCAATAACATTTACCCAGTTTGGGGACATTAAAATGTGCCGTTCATGCAAGCAACCCAAGAATTTACGGGACCTGGAGACTTTTGCCAAGAAGACTGGTCAGCTTTACCATTAGAGAAAATTAAGGTCCTCATCCAGAAAACTAAAGACTGGAAGACGTCATTGATGCTAAAGGAGGCATTACACAGTATTAAGAACTAAGGGTATGTACACTTTTGAATGGGGACCATCTCATTACTTTCTTTATTGATATATTTCATTTAATGATTGTGCTATTCTGTGATATCTTATAGTTTAATTTGAATCCCATTACAAAAAATGTTTTTTGCTTAATCAGTCAAATTTCTTTTTCGAAGAATGGCATACATCTTCCAAATTCCGCCACGTAAACTTATGAGCAGGAATGTATTTATGGCTCACATTTGGCCCATGTGAATAATTAACCAGGAGTTCTATCTTATAATTGAAGCAGTACATGTTATCAACAAGGCAACACCAAGGGGCAGATGTAGGTCATGCTCAAGGGCAGAATCTGCTGAGTATTCTTATGAAAACACCACAGAAATAGAATAAATAGAAAGGCCATTCCAATTCAAATCAATGTAGCAGAATGGTCAGAGCGGCAGCCATTTTTATGTGTACCATTCCATTGCAAAGATGTAGCGGCCTACCTACGCATTAAAACGATTTGCGTGTTGTCACGGCTACCGTGACAACGAATACCAATCGCAAGCAGTTCAATGGCCTTTCTATCCATTCTATTTCGATGGAAAACATCTATGAAATAGAGGGGGTGACAGTGATATCCTCAGTAAAGTAGTGATACAGCGGTCTACGTGCATCTTTGACAATATGTACGTGGGGTTTTTACACCTGCTCTGCCTGCTCCCATAGACACGCCTGATCAACCTGGTGGCAGTGTACTCAACATGTAGACAGCATCTGTGTCACAAAGGTGTGAGTGTGCATGTTATTTGTGACTAGCACCACCAGTTATCCTGTAATCTCTCCCCCTGAAACACGCAAACCTCCGGGCAATTGATGGCTGATTGGTGACAAGAAGAGAAACACCCAAAGAACTGCCACTGAAACGAAAACCCAGGCTGATTTCCATGCCGTTCGGATCCTGTGTATTTCCATCCCAGTTGTTCATGTTCTTTAACCGTTCTCTGCTCAAATAACATGAACTGTCCCTGTTAGCAATTCAACTGCCTGATTATAGTCAAGATAATAACACATTAAGAATAAAACGTATGGCAAACATTGGCCTAATGCCTGCAGCTTTAGTTTGAACTACTCACAAACAGTACACGTCGACATACAGGCCTGTGTACACATGGATTTTATTAAAAAACTTGCACAGAGAAATGCACCATTTCGGAATTATATTTGCTGGAGTCGAGTTACACTATTGTGAACGGAGGCTATACTACGAGCGTGTATGAGTCCTGCAGAGGCAATGTATGCCCTTTCATCAAGCTGATTGTGTTTGAGTGATCAGTGATAATGGTAATGTGTTTATGTTTTGGGGTCTGTGTCCAGGAGGCTCCAGGGATATGAAGACATTGTTAACGTGTCCACAGCTGTTGGGTTTCCCATAGAGCTTCAGCGCAGAGAGCTCAGGAGAGATTATCTCTTATCAGGGCTGTAGCTATGCAGGGAGAGGTGGAAACGGTGCAGGCCCATGGCCTGGAAGAGCCCATTAATCATTATAATATGGAAGTAAGGGGGCCCAGGAAGATGTATTTTCAGGGTCTGCTAGTCAATCATCCAGTTAGTCAGGCCCTCATTGTGCTAGTCAGACAGCCTTCCAATCAGATCCAACTCTGGCACAATTGCTACAATACACTTTAGGAAACTGTGGTCAAGTTTATCTCCATTTGAAACTCTTTAGCACAGCAGTATTTTTGTTGGCAAATCACACTGTCAATTCCAAGAATATTTTTACCAACAACCAGTAAAGACATTTCTCTACAATATAACATAAATCTCAGTTAAGTAAATTATGTCAAACAAAATTAAAACATTTAGTCTCACCTGGTACAAACATTTGCTTGAATGTAAATATCTACTGCATGTGTACATAACCTCTTTATGCATACTGTTTCTGCCTTCCTTGCTCTATCTGTGAAGCACTTTGGGTCAACTCTTGTTCGTTTAAATGTGCTATACAAATTTCATGACTTGATTTGACTAATATTTCTTATTAATATCTCCTTATTTATGCATGAGGAAGGTTACCTACAGCATTGGTTGCTATTTGCAAAAGTGGAGTAGCTCCAAGTAGAATACAAATAAATAATTACGAAGCATATTATCAATCATGGTCTTGCCATTAGACAGGCTTGGCAGTGGGTCCCGTCAAATTTCCAAAGACAAATGGTGGCATAAATAATAATTATAATAATATGTATGTTATTGTATAGAGTACACTATACAGTACCCTCTAGAACTATTAGCACACTAGGTACATTTAAAACAAATGCTGTGAAAAAAACCTCATTAATGCTTTTCACCTTGATCAGGGGTTGGATTATTGACCAGGCAAATGGGGCCTTGGCCAGGGGCCTCAGACCATTAGGGGCCTCTGGCTAAAAGGCCCTCTGAGGCCCCTAATGTTCCAAGGCCCCTGTGACAATCAATGCAAAATGTATATAGAAAGAACTATAGTGCTTCAATATGTGGACCCTTTACCCATCCAGTAACTGCACTTTCTGCACTTCAACCAATACCAGGGCCCTTCTAGAACCCATACCAGTGCCCTTCTAGAACTCATACCAGGGACCCTCAGATACACCTCAACCCATACCATGAGCCCACCCGGCTTCACCTCAACTCTGACTAGAACTCCTTCATAAACACACTAAGGCCCCTCCTCTACAAACTATACAGTGGCCCCTCGGTCTCACCACAACCAATACCAGGGCCTCTAACTACCACTGTGTTTTAGATAATAGATCTGTTTAATATTATGTATTTCATAATACCGGTAAACAGCTCTGGAAAAAAGTAACAGACCACTGCAAATTTCAACCCCATTGAAAACCTCTGGAATATGATCAAGAGGAAGATGGTCAGAAACCAGTTTCTGTCCCAAATTCAATTTAAATGTCTGGCGGAGAGCATGCCAAGATGCATGAAAGCCTATTATTATTATTCAATTGTTATTAGTCGGGGGGGTCTGCATTGCGTAGTGGGCTACATCATGATAGTCAGTGGTTCGAGCCTGACTATGGGTTCTCTGGCTTTCCATGGAATTCCAGAACGAGGTAGCACAAATTGGCATAGCCCTACCAGGGATTTGGCATAGACAAGCCGAATCATCTACCTTGCCACGTCGCTCTGCAGCAACTCCTTTTGTGCAGATCAGGCCCCTGTAAATTCAACCACGGAAGTATAGTTGGTGAGTGCAATCATCCTGTACATTGCCAGTGGCAATTGGAAGGGAAGGCAAATAAAAAATAATAAATATATATATATATTATTCCACCAAATATTGGTTTCTAAACTCTGCCTAAGTTAACACATTAGTATTGTGTTTAAAAATGTATTTTCTTTGCATTCTTTTCTGCATATTTTTTGTCATTTTGACCACGACCAGTTTTCATTTTCTACGAATAAATGAACGAATACATTTTTATTTGGATTTTGCATACCTGCCAACCTTGATATATTTTTATGAGAACCACTTTCTATTTTTTATTTCACCTTTATTTAACCAGGTTAATCGATTGAAAACAGGTTCTTATTTACAATCATGACCTGGCCAAGACAAGGCACAAGGTGCAAGGTGACATGAAGTTACACAAAGTACAAACATTCAGGTATACAGTTAGCTACACATATAAATGTTTTTAGGTTAGATTAAAAAAGACTGTACATCAGTGCAAATATAGTCTAAGAATAGAGAGGTAGATTATTGGAATGTAAAGTGGCAGTACAAGAGAAATGACACTAGGATAGGTAACGTGATGAACATGGCTGAAAATGGTAATGAGCAAATTATACAAAGACAGATGTTCTGTTGATTATGTGCAATATGCGTTAAGGCTTTAAAAGTACGTTAGGGCATAAACGGGCAGGAGAGGGGGTAGAGTCAACAGCAGCAGTCAGTCAGTAGATTTGAAATTAATACCTTAAAAGTAGTGATGGGGACGGTGGACTCGAGTTTCAGGGAATTTGGTAAATTGTTCCAATCGTTAGCAGCAGAGAATTGGAAGGAGAGGTGGCCAAATGACATGCAGGCTTTTGTGGCGACTAGGGAGATGTACATGCTCAAGTGCTGGTTGAGAGTGAGTGATGCTATGGATATTAATGGGCTTAGGTAAGGTGGTGTTTTGCCTAGTAAGGACTTGTAGATGAGGTGGTACCAGTGGTTCAGGTGCCAGGTGAGTAATGAGGGCCATCCAACTAGTGAATAGAGTTTGCAGTGGTGGGTGTTTTATGGGGCATTGGTAACAAAATGGATGGCACTGTGGTATACTACATCCAATTTCTTCAGCAGAGAGTTTAAAGCAGTTCTGTAGACAACATCACCAAAGTCAAGCATTGGGAGGATGGTCATTTTTACAAGGGCTTGTTTGGCAGGAAGGGTGAATGAGGCCTTATTACAGAAAAGGAAGCAAATCCTAGATTTGATCTTGGACTGGAGATGGTTTATGTGGGTCTGAAAGGAGAGCGAGGAGTCTAGCCAGACCCCTAGGTATTTGTAATTTTTGACATTCCAGTTCAGACCTATCCAGGGTGGTGATGTTTGCTGTGCAGGCAGGAGCAAAGTGTGATTGGTTGAAGATTATTCATTTGGTTTTACCAGAGTTTAACAACAGTTGGAGGCCATGGAAGGAACGTTGTATGTCGTTGAAGCTCTTGGAGATTTTCTAACACAGTTTCCAATGTAGCACTCAGGACGGACACGGCATATCGTGGTGGTACACACCATTTAGGAAGTGGGCATTTCACCATCTCAATAAGTCCACAAACAAAAACATATGCACACTGAAATATTTATTTATTAAATTAATACACTGACTATACTCTATTAGGGCTTTATCCCATTGTAATCTCTTATCTGCGGGCCTTATAAAATCCTAAAACTGAGTGTAGACTCAATGGCAATTTTTTACCATAGAATTAGAATGAAAACATACCATTATGGCCTGTTGTTATTAGTATCAATAGAAGGTAGGGCACTCCAATAAGAACATTTCCAGTTTTTGAGATGCTGTGGCAGGCTCCAGTTATATTTTTTCTTCGCATACATGACGTTTGCGGTCTAAAAAGGAGGGCTGGGTGTGCATTATTAGAACTGCCTTAATTCTACGTGGCATTGACTCAACAAGGTGCTGAAAGCAGTCTTTAGAAATGTTGGCCAATATTGATAGGATAGCATCTTGCAGTTGATGGAGATTTGTGGGATGCACATCCAGGGCACGAAGCTCCCGTTCCACCACATCCCAAAGATGCTCTATTGGGTTGAGATCTGGTGACTGTGGGGGCCAGTTTAGTACAGTGAACTCATTGTCATGTTCAAGAAACCAATTTAAAATGATTCGAGCTTTGTGACATGGTGCATTATCCTGCTGGAAGTAGCCATCAGAGGATGGGTACATGGTGGCCATAAAGGGATGGACATGGTCAGAAACAATGCTCAGGTAGGCCGTGGCATTTAAACAATGCCAAATTGGCACTAAGGGGCCTAAAGTGTGCCAAGAAAACATCCCCCAAACCATTACACCACCACCACCAGCCTGCACAGTGGTAACAAGGCATGATGGATCCATGTTCTCATTCTCTTTACGCCAAATTCTGACTCTACCATCTGAATGTCTCAACAGAAATCGACACTCATCAGACCAGGCAACATTTTTCAGTCTTCAACTGTCCAATTTTGGTGAGCTCTTGCAAATTGTAGCCTCTTTTTACTATTTGTAGTGGAGATGAGTGGAACCCGGTGGGGTCTTCTGCTGTTGTAGCCCATCTGCCTCAAGGTTGTGCGTGTTGTGGCTTCACAAATGCTTTGCTGCATACCTCGGTTGTAACGAGTGGTTATTTCAGTCAGTCAAAGTTGCTGTTCTATCAGCTTGAAGCAGTCGGCCCATTCTCCTCTGAACTCTAGCATCAACAAGGCATTTTCGCCCACAGGACTGCCACATACTGGATGTTTTTCCCTTTTCACAACATTCTTTGTAAACCCTAGAAATGGTTGTGCGTGAAAATCCCAGTAACTGAGCACATTGTGAAATACTCAATCCGGCGCGTCTGGCACCAAGAACCATGCCACGCTCATAATTGCTTAAATCACCTTTCTTTCCCATTCTGACATTCAGTTTGGAGTTCAGAAGATTGTCTTGACCAGGACCACACCCCTAAATGAATTGAAGCAACTGCCATGTGATTGCTTGAGTAGATAATTGCATTAATGAAAAATTGACCGGGTGTTCCTAATAATCCTTTAGGTGAATGTATTTTAACCTTAAATTTAATAAAAAAAATTAAATAAAAACTACCTCTTCAAATTTATTTTATTTCATAGCTTCGGGTATGTTGTTTATATTCTCTGGATATAAAGCATTTGTAAACAAGATCTATGCCACAGGTAAAATATTCAAAGCCTTTTGTTTCTGGATATTCAGGATCTTGAGTGACATTCTGCATTGGTCATCTTTAGTAAAATAACATTGGGTGGAAAAAATACAGTCCATACTGTGATCACATGTTTACTTGCCTTTTATTGTTAATACTATCATTTTAAAATAAAAAATGACACATACTAAAGAGGGTTAACGAATTTAGGGTTTAATGATAGTTGTAGTTAGTATTTATCGGGTCATTGTGTTAATTGATATTCTTTTATGAGATAATGTTGTAGTTTGACTTGATTTATTTTTATGAGATAATGTTGTAGTTTGACTTGATTTATTTTTATGAGATAATGTTGTAGTTTGACTTGATTTATTTTTATGAGATAATGTTGTAGTTTGACTTGATTTATTTTTATGAGATAATGTTGTAGTTTGACTTGATTTATTTTATGAGATAATGTTGTAGTTAGACTTGATTTTGTGATTTACTGTTTTGAATGTCTTAGTCCATTTTGCAAATGAAATTACTCATTTTGGCCAAAATTGTTCGTTATGGGGTTGTTAACGGGTTTGAAAACAAGTATTCTGCATGGACAAAAGTGATTAAGCGATTGGGAAAAACTTTAATGAAATGTGTTTCAGTGTAGATTCACTCAATATAACATAGGTAGCCTATATTCTTCTGTGAGTGGAAAGGCAAAATTAGAGAACACTTTTTAAGTTAGGACAACTGATTGACTATTATTTACTAAATAATGAATGCATGTTAATAATTAAAGTAGGCCTATATATCGAACATCCAAAATAACCAACACGACTTTATTTGCAAAGTAGGCTATTTAATTATTCTACACTCAATTTGGCCAGATGTTTCATGTAAAACTAAATGTATACCTCAGATAGAGAAAACAATAACATTACTATCAATGTGTATTATTGTGTAATAATTGTTTGCCTATCGTATATCTTTTTTGTTCATCTCTGGCAATAATTATAGACATGAATGCATCTTACCTGGCATGCTGGCACTGACACTGGCAAGAATGACACATAGTACAACCCCGAGCAAAAGAGGGGCCCGTGGTTGTCTTTCTATGCATTTCGATCGCAGCATCCTTTGAGAAAACGTCTTTATGAACAGACAAACAGACACATGGACATGGGGATTGTCATCGCTTCCCCGACTGGTTTTAGAATCCGTCCCAAGTAATTTCTGGGAGTAACACCCAGTGAATCGATATCGTGATCCTACGCGTAAATAGCCCCACAGCCTGGTTCCCGTCTCTGCTGTAACAGTAATCCGTGGCAGTGCTAAAGATATCGGTGCGCTGGAGTGGGTGTTCGGTTTACAAACTAGCGGAAGGATTAGATCAAATGAGAACGTGTGAAGGGTGGAGGTAGGCTTCACGTGAAATGTTTGTCGACGTCATGACGCGTTCAGAAATGGTTAGTTAATCGAAAAGGCGCAGACAGGTGCTTTGGTTAAATCCTGTATCCACGGCATTTGTCTTAAAACGGTTCATTATTCTGGGTTACAATAGCACGGAATCAGTCGCACAAACGAATAGGTAGCTTATTTTGCATTTTTGTTTCACAAAATCTGGACCAAGGCTGCCAAAAACATATTTCACACGACGTGATTTCATGAATTTACAGGATACTCCAATAAAATTGAACTGTAACCTCAAATGTAAAACTGTGAAGTTGCACAGACAACTACGTCATTGTCGTTATGAGCAATTTACTTCCAATGTATGTGTGGTCTATGACCAATATTCCACGTCGGTAAAAAGGAGCCTACATATCTTGTTTTTTTACAGTAACTTGGTGTACTGGCCACATCCCCACTACAGCTTAAATATAACAAAGCTAAGCATTGTTCTTCAGCAGATGTCGTATTGCCATTACGGCTTCCAATGCAATTAGAAACATTTACACTAAAGTAACATGTCCTACAGTGTAGTTTCCATTAAATGTACTGTATGTCGCTCTGTATAAGATTATCTCAAATGTCTAAATGCCGTGCAGGAATGCCTGCCAGTGCATGGCATATTATAAAAGTCCCATGAATCGATTACATTAACGATTTCATCATAGATCTAGAGTCAAGTGACCACACCTTTGCTATGTTTTTTAAAATGTTTTTGGTTGATATCCTAAACAAAATGGTGGTTGTTGCCATATATCTGTAACAAATAAAACATGTTTTCTCTGGCTTTTTTGCTGTAATACATAGTATTCCTTCTGTGAAGTAATGTGATCAGTTTAAAACACCCACTTTAATATTTGTTGAGGAAATTGACATGACAAATGAGTCAGAAGCAACTGAGATCGTCAATCTTAATTTATTAACATGACCAGGTGACTTCAGCTCTAAATGAATCTTCTCAAAAACAAAGTACAATACAATCTGATAGTGTGATTAGCAATAATCACTTTGGCCATATTGTGAGCTTCAGCTATTCCTATTGCCAACATTTCAATAAGGCAAATAATATTTCCTATATATATAAAAGAATTGGCCCTGGGCTCCATTCTTAGTGTAGAGTATGGCCACAGTTGTACAGAAGTTGACATTGTCTCAAAATACACAAGTATAGAGGTGGCCATGTTGGATCAAAATTTTAAATAAAGCTAGCAGCAACAATGTGGCCTAATGTAAAACACAGTTCTCAAAAGACTGCTTCTTTAAAAATTCATTCCCATGCTCCCACAGGGATAGTGGGAATATAACCAAGTTTAAACCATAAAATTATATATTACATGTTAAACGCATATACAAATTATTCAATACGTGGCAGCTCAAACACCCAGGAATGATAAACACACAGATGTGACTGCATCTGATTATACACATTTAAATGGTTAAGGCTGCTTCATCTTAACTGTTAACACTCACACGCAGGAAATCTCACACTGCAGAAGGATAGAAAAGAAAATGAAAAGACAAAACAATGAATTCTGATGTTCTTAAACAACTTGCAATCATACATTGACTGATGAAAACACAGCAGTCAAGACAGACAGACAGATATGCTGTGCACTGCATGGAAAGCAGTCTCCACCATGAGTTAAAGGAAGAAGATGGCCATGCGCAAACGTTCATTACATGATTGGACTGGTGGCACAGGGGCTAGGCAGGGTAGCAACCTGGAGCTAAAACCATCTGATAAAGACTCATACATAGAAGTGTAATCATCTAAAAGTTAGACTGAGCATAGAAGTTTTCAAAACAGATTGACAATGCAGAGCTTCATTGTACTACAACAATTTCAGGGCAGGGTTCTTTTCTTTTTAATTTCACCATTAATTCCAAAATGCACAAGATGGCATGATTTTTTTTTCAGTCTTTAGGCCCTCACATTACTGTTCATCCAGTTTTCTTGCTTTGGCATGCTCTCTATGACATATTTCACAACCCTCCTATAAGCGCAGACAATTCAAATGCTTTTTTCCCCTAACACCTTACTAGTGTTGGTCTGAAAAATACAGACTAACCTTAACAACATGTTTCTCATCAATCTGGATAGTGGATTAAAAACTTTGGACCGACAATTACGTTTTTACTTGTAAAGGCAAACAGCCTTCTTGGTGCAAATCAGTTGGACAAGACAATGTGGTCAAAGTATGTTAATTCTATTAAAATGCACTGGAAAAATGGAAGATTTGGAGCACTCAAAAAAGAGAAAATCAGTCCCAACTGATGCTCAAATAATTTATTACTGACGTTTCGACGCCTCGGCGTCTTCTTCAGAGTTGAAGAAGTGAAAACTCAATTGTTGAGCACCGTTCCTCTTTTTGTTTGATGTGCGTTATCCACCTTTCTCTTCTATTAAAATGCACTCCGTTAATTTAATAATTTTTAAGTGAAATTAGTTGTATATTAGGTTGATTGCTCATTTTGGGGGTAGGCTACTAGCTGGATCTGCCTTGTTATTACAAAGCAGTCGGAATTAGGCTGACATTGTTATTCAACAGCTTGAAAGAGTCTTTTTGCAATTGTGTAATTACTAACGCTTAGCACAAGACTGTTAATGTGTCATGATAACTTTGCTGAGGGGAAATAAAAGCTTGTTGTAAAACAGCCCGTTTAGAGTTTTTTTTTTTAAAGAGAGTGCGGCTACCTGCTAGAGGGCTATGAACTACGTTTGTGAGGAATCCTGGGCCTTGTAATATTTCAGAAACAGAACGATATAGGGTAAGACGATTCTACCGCAAATTCAAATTCTCCAAGTTTGTAATGTGTTGGCATAACATCAAATTATATGACACAAATGGGCATTGCTAACAAATAATTTGTATATTATGCAACTTACACAGAACAAAAATATAAACGCAACACTTTTTTTTGTATCATGAGCTGCACTCAAAGATCTAAAACTTTTTCTATGTACACAAAGGCCTATTTCTCTCAAATATAGTTCAAAAAGGCTGTGGTGCTGAATCCACCTTTTGTGGCTTTAAATCATAGCGTGGGAGCCCACCTTACAACCTTGCAACATCTGTGGGTTTATGCTGTGTGATGAAACTGCACATTTTAGAGTGGCCTTTTATTGTGGCCAGCCTAAGGCACACCTGTGCAATAATCATATTGTCTAATCATCATCTTGATATGCCACATCTGTGAGGTGGATGGATTATCTTAGCAAAGGAGAAGTGCTCACTAACAAATTAAGACAGATTTGTGAACAATATTTGAGAGAAATGGGCCTTTTGTGTACGTAGAAAGTCTTAGATCTTTGAGTGCAGCTCGTGATAAATGGGGCAAAAACAAGTGTTGCATTTATATCTTTGTTCAGTGTATTAAGCTAAAAATGTCCCTCTATAATAAAAATTAACCAACAGTGGTCATTTTACAAAAAAAATTCCCTACTTAATTAAGCGGTTTTCAAAAGGTTACAATCTAATATTGAAATTGAATTGTAAATTCACACCAATTAATTTAAGTGACTTTTACAGAAATGTACCCTATGTGCTTAATTGGCACATTCCTGAATCTGCCTTTATATCCCAACAGCAAACCATTGAAAAAATGGAATATGCAACAACGCAATATCTCAATATGTAGTGCATCCGCAATCACACCTGCACGCAAATACACAGAAGCTTTCAAGTCTTCACAATTTAAAAATGTTCCCTGATTTACCAGTACTATTATATAACACTAAAGCCACGGGTTCACCCAAACAGGGCCCTATATCATTGATCTAAAAGCATCTAGTCTGATTCTTTTGAGCGATAACATGCCTTTAGACAGTAGAGGCCATTCCTCAATCTTCAAAAAGCACTACCGGTACTAGCCTGTCCTGGAAATGAACCCTCATTGCTGAATTGAGCAACGCCATGTTGTTAGTGCAGCAGCTCATTGTGTCCTGCAGTAGAGACTCCACATCCACGTAACAGTCCCTCCGCTAGTTCACCTAAACATGCACATCATTTCTCTTTCATATCCTCAGACCAATCAGCACAATGCAACTGACCGTGTCGCTACACATCCCACAATCCTTTGCAATACATGAACACATACTGCACCTCCAATATCTAATACCTATGAGCCTATCCCTCAGGTTTCAAAAAGGGACTGAGTGAGCCAGTGGAATTAACCGTCCCACGGTGAAGCTCCTGTCCTGCCAGTTGGGGAAACGGCAGGTCAGCGTGGACCTCTCTGGCACAGTAACGTGCTTCAGGCACGGACCCGGGATGAGTGCTGGGGAGCCCGGCTCTGGGCTCAGTGGCAGGGGTTGAGGAACAGGACAGTTCTGAGATCAGGGGTCAGCATTTGGGTCAGTGGGGCTGTGGGTCAAACACGCCTTATGATGGCCTGCAGGGGCGGAGCGGCTGTCTTCCTGCAGTCTGTCTCCTCCCCCCTCCTCCTGTTCTTCCTCCAACATCAACTCCTCCTCCTTCAGGACAAACTGCAGAGTGGGTCCTCTGGCCTCCCCGCTCTCCAACTCGCCTTGCTCTGCCAGGCGGAACTTGATGTTCATCGTCCCCAGGGGCTTGTCTGCTTTGTCTGGAGAAGAGTCACCAAGAAGACAGGAAGAAAGCAAAAGACAACCACAAACAAGAGGGGGAGAAGGAAGTAGTCTGTTAAGCCTGTTACACCCTAATAGTGTTATATCATAGTCTGTTGAGCCTGTTAAACCCTAATAGTGTTATATTATAGTCTGTTGAGCCTGTTACACCCTAATAGTGTTATATTAAAGTCTGTTGAGCCTGTTACACCCTAATAGTGTTATATTATAGTCTGTTGAGCCTGTTACACCCTAATAGTGTTATATTATAGTCTGTTGAGCCTGTTACACCC
>JACXGM010022028.1:0-17013 GCA_016801145.1 Umbra pygmaea | reverse complement strand
GTTAAGTTCTTTCTTGTTTTCACCCACATCAACCATAAGTTGTTTAACAGTAGCCGACAGATTTTCTATTTCTTTGGAAGTAGCCTGCGTTGTCTTCTCTATTGTGGAAATCTTTTGGAACGTTGCATCGTGCATGGCAGAGAGCTCACGGATAGCAGCTAAGATGTCCACATTACTTTCAGAGTTAACAGCCTTAGCATTCAAAGTGGTTTCACGTTTAGTTTTCTTACTTAAGGGCTTGGAAGGGGTGTCTGGCTCGGTAGTAGTGTTACCTACTTCAAACGACGGGCTTGAGTCCATCCAGGTTTTACCCTCGTCACCAGAATCCACAGGAGAATGATATGCACTGGAGCTAGCACTAGCTGCTAACTCAACTTGTGAGTCCTGCTGCATCTTCTGCTTCTTCGATTTTCTTTTATCCTTTCTCATAAAAGATCTGCTTTTTCACTTAACTAAATATATATTTACTTAAAATAACACACAAATGTTTTTTTCCAGACTATGGTTACATTAATGGTTGTTATACCCCTTCACTAGAAGTTTGTAGACGAGTTCACATAAACACGACCACCCTCGACGATGCCATCTGGGCCTCGGTCGCTAACATAGCAACTCCCTGCTGAAGGGATAGAATACGTACTGGGTTTAGTCAGGCAGAAATCTTTCTCTCGATATGTCACTCTGGCACAGGCTGGTTCATTCTTTCTTGCATTGAAACACAGCTCACACGAACCAGTGCCCATTTTCAGTCTATGGAATATTCATATATTGTTCCTGCTGTTCACACAGCTGCGCTTAAAATTAGAATAGGCTACAATGTTGTAACAATTTGATATTGTGTATACCTCCACTGAACTGCTTCGATACTCACAGTATATGGAAAACTAATAACATATAAGTAAATTAGGGGAAAAGGTGTAAACAATCTTGACGACAGAAAACGACTTTATAAAAAACGTATATTCCGTATACTTGGGACGACACTACTGTTCTTGGTGGGTGGGGGTTAGTGATGGGCGATTCATGGACTATTCGTTCATTTTGAACGAATCTTTTAAAAGACTGGTACGTACCATTCATACTGGATCGTTCATTTCGTTCATTTTCGCGCAGGCACATTACTTCTATGACCCATTATACTGCTCAGTACTAGTATCTGAATCGTTCAAATCGTTCACTTTTGCGCAAGCGCATTACTTCCATGATCCAGTATACTGCTCGGTACTAGTATCTGGATTGTTCATATCGTTCATTTTGGGGCAGGCACATTACTCTATTATTCAATACGGTGTAGTTATTGGATTTGCACATGTTTGCTCATCACTGTAGACTGACTTAACTAGTCCGAAAAAATTACTAATTTGACAAATGGACCATTATCATAGTTTACATATGGTTCTGTTGATCCTATTACAGGATTATGTACAAAATAAATATTTTAAGCTTTATGTTAATTGTTACGAAGTTATACGAAGCTGGATATTTAAAATAATGGGTTTACTACACACGTATGTATCCGTGTTACTGCTTGGCCACTGAACGACTTTGTTATAATGAATTGATTATACGGTAGGCTGTTACATTTTGCCTATGCGCACTGCCTCAAATGAACAAATGTTTGAATAATATAAAGTTCAGGCTGCGAGATGGAAATGAACAACACACTTGACAGCTACATTTATTTTATTACCTCAAATGTAAAACTTTCTACCAGACGTCGTGTGAGATTAGTTCATTATCTTAAATGTTTTTTGATTTGCGCAGGTGCATTACTTCTATGATCCATTATATGGTTAATTAATTTCGTTATTTCCTTCTTTTTTGCGAAGGCTTATTTCTATGATCCAGTACATACGGTACGGATCAGTATACTGGTTCTTTTCGTTCATTTCGATCTGCGCATGCGCAAATGAACGATACGAATCAAAATTATTTGTTCATTTGAAGTAACGAGATTCAAAGATACGATTCAGTAAAATAATCGAACTTCCCATCACTAGTGGGGGTTCACATTGATTTGCTCAATATTAAATGCATGGCTAAAGCGATTGGATAACGATTTAAAGGAGATATTAGTAAATCATTTGTTTGCACATTTCCTCTAATACGAGTAATTTTCTTAATTTTGTAGCGAGAAACGACAGTGTTTTGGAAAATGTAAAGAAGTAAAAGTATCAATTGTTGTAATAAAATATAGTGAAGTAAAAGTACAAAGTTGGCAGACAGATACATACTCAAGTAAAGTACAAATACACGAAAAAAATACTTAAGTACAGTAACAAAGTATTAATATTTAGTTACTTTACACCACTGCTGAAAAGAATCGAAACGGCAATCACTAGTGTGAGCCAGACTGAGCAAACGTCGCTCGCACTTTTGAATCAAGGACATTACGTAGCTAAGAATTTGAGTGGCAGGGGGCTAAGAATAAATTTAAAATTAAATTGTTCACTTTTGGTAAATGTATTGTTTATTTCAATGTTTTGAGAAGCGTGTGGACATAGTGGCGGTTTGTTTTAACAAGTACAGTTTTTGGATCACCAAAGGTAGGTGGGCAGCTGGGGGGGCAAGGCTCTAGAGTGAGGGGGCACCTGCCCCCCCTTGCCTCCCTGTAGATCCGCCCCTGGTTGTTAGTCAACATGCCTGTTCATAATGGTAAAATAAAAATCTTTAGTTTAATACCTGTTTCCCTAAACATGTCAGTGTTACCAGAGCATCACCAATTGTTACTTAGGGTTGTCTTGAAAAATAAACTAAAAAATCAAGTAATATAATTGATGTGGAGCTGAATAAATAGACAGGATACTTACAGTGAATGACAATCAGAACAATTAACTGCATCTCCATAGTCGATCAGGTTAACTGTGCTGTGTGAACGACAAACTTGAGTTTCCCCTCCCTCCGAGTGTCTTGGTAACCATATATGGATGGTTCATAGAGCGACAAAGTTATTGGTTGACTGAATGTAAACCACCAAGTGTTTTATTTTTGCCTATTATCTCACCTGACCTCCTAACATCACTAGTTAAATCATCATTGACACTGACAGATGCAGATGAACTGGGAAACGTGCAATTCCCTATAACATCCTTGTGGACATTAAACGTTAAAATAAAGGTAATTTACATATTTTCAGAAAAAAGTATCTAAAAATAATTCATATAAATGATGTTCCACCACTACTCACACCAGCAGCACTCTTTGTTCAGCCGTCCTACCACCTACTGCACCAATCAGAATGTACCATGATGCTCTGTCACATGGCAGTATAGTGCTTAATCCAATGTTGTTAATGTATCTACTCTGTCATGTGCACCAATGGTCAGTCCCACTGTCTTATTAATGGTTAAGACTGAGATGTTTTACCTCTGGTGACCTAGGGTGGTCCAGCAGTCTATGTTGCTGCCTCGGCTATGACCGTCTTTCTCTTTCCTGCCCCTTGCTCTACGTATGTATGCAAAATATATATAAATATTATGCAATTCCATCGCATCACCTTATACAGTACTTCTGGCAAATTTTGCAGCTATAAAATCACTCATATCTTATCAACTTTAAGATGCATTATGTAAATTTCCATTAATTTGTCCTGGTGGCCTGCATTTTACATAGATTTTTATATACATAAAAAATATATATATAATTGTAATCAAAATGATACAGCACTAATTGGTGAGTCAGTGACATGATCAGCTGCCCCATGAAGGGACCTAGTAGCAGCTTGTAGAAGGTCCTCCCAGAAACCTTGGCTGGATCAGGGAGCTGAGGAGCGTTTCCGCAAGACACACTCCCACAGAATGCTGACTTCTATAACTCCGTAGGATATAGCTCCTGGTCAGTTGTTGGCATAGTAGGCCATTTGTCAGCCAATTGAGGTAAGATCTCTGGTCCTTAATGCCAACGATGTGGCTGAGCCAGCTCACTGATGGTCTTGCCTCGAGTAATAACATAGGCCAGGTTGGTACCCGAGTCTACGTACCTCCAGCAGTTTATGTCACTCAGGTTCTGTTTTTTAGAAAAATGTGTGCCCGCAATGGATTTATAGTGGCAAAATTCAGATTTAAGCCATTGCAGGACCGTAGTTGAGTCCGCTCAGAGAATGATATCTTGAATAGGCACTGTGAGCTCTGCTCGGAGAACACTGGCAAGCTGAGCACCTGTGAGTATGGCACTGAGCTCGAGTCAAGGCATTGACAGCTGTTTCTTTGGTGCTATGAGAGTGGGCTAGCACCATGAGATGTGGACCTGGTTCTGATCGTCAGTCGTCTGCATGTAGGCCACAGCACCGTATGCACACTGACATGGTGATGTGTAGCTTCAGGGAATGGAGGACTACAATGCAACTGGAGTCCTCTTTTGACATGAGGTTTTGTCATGAGGTCTGTTTCTCAAGAAACAGATACTTTGTGCACTTGTCACAGATTGTGCACACTATCAAATAAACAATGACAACAAAGATACATTTACAAGAAGAAAGACAAAAACAGTAACACGGTCTAAACAAAATCAGAACTACTGAAGTATTGTTTTGAAAGCTGAAGATTGAACTGAAAAAAGGACAGATGGATGGCGTATATGGGAGTAATTTGAGGACTGATAGAAGATTTGCCAGAGTGCTAGGGAAAAGGGCTAGTTTCATGCTTAAAATTTAAAGATATTAAAAAAACATGCATCGAGGTTTAGCTCTAGTAAGAGTCCGGGTGGTTCCAAACTTCTTCCATGTATGGATGATGGAGGCCACTGTGCTCATTGGGACCTTCAACGCTGCAGATATTTTTCTTTACCCTTCCCCAGATCTGTGCCTCGATACAATCATTTCTCTGAGGTCTACAGACTATTCCTTGGACTTCATGGCTTTGTTTGTGCTCTGAAATGCACTGTTAACCAGGGGTGGTGTGTTTGTTAAGGCGAAATGGGCAACGCACTGCCAAATGTGAAAAGGAGGGATTTTTTTTCTAACCAATTCTATCACGCAACAGTTGGTATCAGTGAACTAATCTAGATGTTTGGTCTGAGACTAAATGTTCAATTAGGCTAATGTCATGCTTCAAAAGGTCCCTCCCCTTTTGGGACAATGTCAGTCAGGTTGAAAATCACCCAAGAAGTCTCTCATAGACTCTCATGTAAAATCTTTTTTTTTTCAAAGATCAGAGCTTTCAATACAATCCCTATGGGTACGTGAGGGCGCTTTTGTCATACAAGAGCAGGTAGCAGCTTCAATCAGTTCACATACTACTGTCAAGATATACAGTTGTATGCAAATGTTTAGGCACCCGTGACAATTTCCATGATTTTCATTTATAAATAATTAGATGTTTAAATCAGCAATTTCATTGTAATCTATTAAATAACTGAAGGACACTGTAATATTTTGGTAGTGAAATTAGGTTAATTGGATGATCAGAAATTGTGCAATATGCATCACAATGAAATTAGACAGGTGCATAAATGTGGGCACCCTTGTCATTTTGTTGATTTGAATACCTGTAACTACCTAGTACTGATTAATTGGAACACACAATTGATTTGGTGAGCTCATTAAGCCTTGAACTTCATAGACAGGTGCATCCAATGATGAAAAAGGCATTTAAGGTGGCCAATTGGAAGTTTTGGTTCTCTTTGACTCCTCTGAAGTGTGGCAACATGGGGGCCTCAAAACAACTCTCACATGACCTGAAAACAAAGGTTGTTCAACATTATGGTTCAGGGGAAGGCTACAAAATGCTATCGGAAAGAGTTAACTGTCAGTGTCCACTGTGAGTAACATAGTTAGGAAATGGAAGACCACAGGCACAGTTCTTGATAAGGTCAGAAGTGGCAGGCCAAGTAAAATATCGGAGAGGCGAAGGCAAAGGATGGTGAGAACGGTTAAGTTAAAGTATGCTCAAAATCTACTCTGTTCTGTTGGGGTGCCCAAATTTAAACACCAGTCTAATTTCGTTTTGTTGCATATTGCACATTTTCTGTTCATCCAATAAACCTAATTTTACTACTGAAATATTACTGTGTCCTTCAGTTATTTGATAGATCAAAATGAAATTGCTCATATAAACACCCAATTATTAATAAATGACAAACATGGAAATTGTCAGGGGTGCCTAAACTTTTGCATACGACTGTTCATGCAAACATTTAGGCACCCCTGACAAGGCACTTTTTGACTATTCATTGTTTAATATGTTGA
This sequence comes from Umbra pygmaea, assembly GCA_016801145.1. Lineage (NCBI taxonomy): Eukaryota > Metazoa > Chordata > Actinopteri > Esociformes > Umbridae > Umbra > Umbra pygmaea. The sequence goes on along the minus strand of JACXGM010022028.1, from coordinate 10,829 downwards.
ATACTCTAACTACTTTTGTTGTGGTTGTTTCACCTAGTTTTTCCTAATGCACTGTAAGTCACTCTGGATAAGAGCGTCTGCTAAATTAGTAAGTAACTTGGTATCTCAGATGTGGGCAGATGGCTCAGTGGTTAGGGAGTCAGACTGGAAGTCAAATGTTTGCCGGTTTGTTTCCCGACTGTGCCAAATGTCGTGGTCAAGGCACTTTACCTTAAGTTGCTCCAGTGGAATGTCCCTGTACTTACTGTAATTCACTCTGGATTAGAGAATCTGCTACATGATTTAAATGTAAATGGATGTGGCCCATATTGTCATGGACGTTTTCAAGGGCAGGATTTCAATATCTTGGTGGTAAGACTAGCTGGGCTCTTTGGCTTGTCTTCCTGTAGAGTAACCCATTGTCAAGATGTATCTTTCTCCACTTATGCATCAACCTCTTTCCGGGACCACTCACTCCACGTCTGCTCTCGTCTGTCACGACCTGGTGGCTTTCTTTTAGTGTCGTTAGTTCACCAATGGCGGGATCCTCCCTCTGAGCCTTCTCCAACTCATTGTGGTAAATTGTTGGACACTGCTCATCAGATGGTTCTGTTCCCTCCCAGATTAGGTTTAACTCTGCCACCCAGTCAACATCCTCACTTGTACATTTTGTCATATTTTGTTGACTACATTTTGGGCAGGATGGTGTTCGTTGGTGAACCCAGCTGAGTACTTTTACTTTGTACTTTTTACAACTCTGCTGTTGGTACTCAATCTCTTGTGCATCTGTATTTGCTCTATCTGTGTCAGATGTGTTTAATTGTGACAGTACAGGCACCTGGATATAAGGGGATACTGGTTCCTGTGTCTGTTTCTTAACTATCTCATCAATAGTGTCTTCCACAAACAGTAACTGTGACATAACACTATCTTCAAGTTAAAGCAAAGATTTGCAGCACATGTATCTAGTAATATACTCAAGACATTGTTCCTCATCAGCCTGCTCTAACTTGGACTGGTCCAGCTCTAGTGTGGGAACAATGTTGTTTGACAGTTGAAAATGTTTATCAGCTTTCAGTGCGTGAAGCTTTTTCTTGATTACCCAGACCAATGTTTTCCTGTTATGGACGTCCATGATGTCAGCTATGATGTGTTCAACAAACTGCCTCGACCATGTAATGCTGCACCCTGCTGGCCAGGATCCCTATTCACCCTGCGCTCTGGTCACCTGCTGCCGCTAAGCTGCTTACTCGTGGTCCTGTTACTGCTCACCTCTGTATGTTTCATAGATCACTGGATCAGCCTGCCTGAATGGTGTGGATAATCCCGGACGAGCCCTCAAGTCTGTAACACCTCCCAGGCGTGGTTCAGTGTTAACAGTTAAAGTATCCTAAACAAAAGGATAAGTGAGACAATGACGTGCTGCAATTCAATGTAGCTGCTCTCATCAGAATGAGCCAGCTCCCCACAAGTCCGTAGTCGATGTAGCATGTACCGCTCACGTATATATGGCCAACTCAAATCATGGGCGCCATATTGGATACTATTGACAGATAACTCTCCAGTGCAGCCCTATGTGGCGAATATGCTATCTTGAAATAAATTGCTTATTTTCACTATAAACAGGCACATACATATTATTATCAATATTTGTCAATATGTAAAAGGCCCTTACGGAAAAATTTGAGTGTATATTTACCTTCTATATCATAAATGGGCCTCTAAAAATGCTCATTGTAGTGAGTGACCACGTCGCTTAATAAGCCTCTTAGCAGTGTTTACCTTTTTCTCTTCAGTCTCCCAGACAGTCTCTTCAGAGCCCTGATGTAACCTTTCGTAGTTCATCAATCGCCGAGGACAGGTTAAACTTACTCGATGGTGAAATTAATTTGTAACTATAACTAGTGCTGCATTGTTAGGCTATTATTATTATTAACAGACATCGATAAACCCTTCCCATATTCTAGCCTAAAAAACACATTCATTTCACATTCAGCTACGACAGTTTTTGCCTTTCTGGCTTACAGGGGAACTTGTGAAATTGTTTTGCCGCTTGCCAATCTTTCATTGCAGCCAAACGTGCAACAGTTGTGCATTTTTTTAAGTGATTTATGTCATTTTTTTAATAATTTATTACATTTTTCTACTATTCCCTGCACTATGTCAATGGGAATCAGATGAATGGTGGTATTCAACATGGAGTCCACGAAACACATGACCACCTCAGAACCAATCGCATAACAGGTTAGCTCAGAACATTTGATTCCCTAGTTGGCCAAACTCTCTATTTATACGGCTCTGGCATGTACGGTCTCACACTGCCCTCTACTGACAGCAGTTGGGATAGTACATTTACTCAAGATGAAAAGGTGAAATGCTGCTCCACATTTATTTTTTCTGACATATATCACACAAAACAAAAATGTGGTCATACATTTCATGTTTGTCACATGATTTTGTTAGAAATAAATATTTTTTGATGACAGATCTGAATAAATGTACTGCAATTAAAGATTAGAGGTTTTTCATTGTGACATTACACCAGTACAACAAAAGATGCATTTTAACCCTTTTTTTGTTCATTTTACTAGAAGTGCCCACAGATGATATGTATGTGACAGGAGACAAGGTTACAAAAGGGCAGATTGTCCTGAGTGGAAGGGACCAGGGGTAGTTATTGGTCAGGATGGAGCTGTTGTGTTTGTAAGCCATGGGGGGATTGTAGTTAGATTGAACCAATCCAGGCTCTCTAAGGTAAACACACAGGATCAGGAATCTCAGGAAATGCAAACTGTGCAAGTCAACAGTGAAACAGCAAGTGAAAAAGGCAGCTTTTACAATGTAGCAGAAAGCACAGACAGTGAACAGGGCAACATCAGTGACAGGGAGGTGAATAAAGGAGAAGTAGTTCATTCCACTATGACACAAACTGAGACAGATTACAATGTTGGTGGTAAATCTGTCTCTTCTGGACAGTCCGTAACATTGATGAAACAGGGTGATACTGGTCTACAGAGAGCCAAGATATCAGGCAGAGCCAAGGTATTAGGCAGAGCAAGGTATCAGGCAGAGCCAAGGTATTAGGCAGAGCCAAGGTATCAGGCAGAGCCAAGGTATCAGGCAGAGCCAAGGTATCAGGCAGAGCCAAGGTATCAGGCAGAGCAAGGTATCAGGCAGAGCCAAGGTATCAGGCAGAGCAAGGTATCAGGCAGAGCCAAGGTATCAGGCAGAGCCAAGGTATCAGGCAGAGCAGGGTATCAGGCAGAGCAGGGTATCAGGCAGAGCCAAGGTATCAGGCAGAGCAGGGTATCAGGCAGAGCAGGGTATCAGGCAGAGGCAAGGTATTAGGCAGAGCCAAGGTTTTAGGCAGAGCAGGTAACTTCTGGAAAACACAAAAACTGGTTTAATCAGCAACATATTGAACCTGATGGCGGTGATGGAAAAAATGACTCATTTGATATGTCATGTGTTGATAAACCTAACATTGAATCAACTGATATGGAGACTGATGTACTCAGAACAAAAGACAGCTTGGGGCGCAGATGGATCAGTGGTTATGGAGTCAGACTAGTACTCAGAAGGTTGCCAGTTCAATTCCTGACTGAGCCAAATGTAGTTGGGCCCTTGAGCAAGACATTTCACTCTAATTGCTCCCAGTTTGTTGCTGTAAATAAGAAATTGTTCTTAGTCAACGGTTAAATAAAAAATTGAAACATTTCATTTCATGCAGCCAAACAGGATGAAATAATGAAATGGTACAAAATAATGGTTTTGAGGAAGTTGATGATGCAGGTCAAAGGTGTGTCTCTACCAGATGTGGTTGTAGTCTCAAAGAAACTTCTAATGGTATTTTGCCTAAAGCATAACTCATAGCCAGGGGTTTTGAAGAGCTTAATAGTCACGAGCTGCAAAAGAAATCCCCAACCTCTGCTTCTGAATCTCTCAGGCTATTTTTAGCAGTAGTACATGTATGTCAAAATAAGTACCAAGTGCATTCTATTAAACATCAAGTCTGCTTTCTTGCAGGGCATGCAGTTGTCCAGACAAATCTATGTCCGGCCCCCTCCTGAAGCAGGAAAGATAAATATTCTATGGAGATTAAACAAATTTGTCTATGGTCTTGCAGAAGAATCACTGTATTGGTACAACAAGGTGAAGGAAATAATGCTTAGTACAGGGGGCAAAATGTCTCAAGTAGATCTAGCAGTATTTTATTGGTTGGATAAACAGTGTAAAGTGACTGGAGTTGTCACATGTCATGTGGATCCATGTTGGACGTGAGGAACATGAACATTTCTGCTACGTGTAGGTGGGAATGAACTTTGTTGTTGAATGGTGCAGTTTATGTACATCAGCATGGTTACATTGAAAACCTACAGCCTGTCTGGCTGCAAGCGGCCCGTGCAGTTCAGAGAGATGCCTCTCAATGAGACTAAAACAGAGCAGCTTAGGTCAAAAATAGGACAGATATTATGGGTTGCAAATCCATCCAGACCAGACATAATGGTTGATGCATGCAACGTAGCGTCAAATATAAAAGTCCAGTCTATTCACGAGACAAATAAGGTCATCAGAAAGCTTAATTCTTAAAAAGTGACTCTCATGTTTCAGCATTTGGGGTACTGTGAAGCTCTGAACTTAATCATTATCAGTGATGCTTCCCTTGGAAATCTCCCTGATGGGGGGATACTCTGGGGGGGACATTGATTGGTCTCATGGGGGGGGGGGGTTTCGCTTCTGTTGGCAATCTGAACTAGATGTGTGGTGAGGAGTACTCTGGCAGGGGAAACTCTGGCCATGTCAGATGGAAGAGGCAATGCTATTTTTTTGGCTACTCTCTTTTCTGAGCTCACCACTGGAAATGCTGAACTGGATGCTCCTCCGTAGGTCTGTGTGACGGACAGTCACTCGCTGTTTGATGCCCTTAAGTCAACAAAACAGGTCATTGAAACACAACATCGGCTGGAAATAAGCAGCATTTAGGAGCAAAAGATAAAGAAAGTGCTCTGGTTGGACATCTGCAACATCTCCAACCAGAGATGTCCTACCATCCGCAGCATGTCCAACCAGAGATGTCCTACCATCCGCAGGGTGTAGAGGTGTGAGAGTTGGATGGAAAATGGTGACACGTGAATCAAAGCTGGGCATTGAATAAAAGTGTGTGAAGTGTGAACTATAATATAAACGTTGTGTTTATTACAAATAACACACCAACATCAGATGCCACCTGTCCTGCCCTGTGTCACGTTGCATTTAAGGAGTGGAGACAGGAGCATCTTCACCAATGAAGTGTGTTTTTATTTCACCAATGAATAAGGTTGACACTGAACAACTGAACAGAAAACACACAGAACAAGAACCAAATGAGAACTATACTAAACCTATACAAAGTCTACATGAATAGCACATAATAAACAAGACCAACTTATAATCACCACTACACATAAAAGGACTGTATCAATATAATGGGGCGGCAGTTTGCCGTGGGGCGGCAGTTTGCCGTGGGGCGGCAGTTTGCCGTGGGGCGGCAGTGGGTCAAGTAGGTCTAGCAACCGGAAGTTTGGTGGTTCGATCCCCGTGTCCTCCTGACCAAGTGTCGAGACTGAAAATCGAACAAGCAGAGAGCACTGGCTTTCCACTAATGCTTTGTAAGAAATTATTTTTCTCAATTTCTGAATGCAGTTATTGTGGCATGGAAACACCTAGGAGAAACAAATCAGTTGCAAAGTCACTAGTTAAGGTATGCAAAAAATACAACAAATGAGTGGGGGGGTTGTTTGTTGACACTACTTGGATAGGGACAATTTTAAATGGACATCCCTAGTACCATTTTTATTGCATTAAGAATAGTGATATAGTTTATCTATGCTGCTGTCTTTGAGCAATATGGCAATCTTTAGGTGTTGGAAACTACATCTACTTACACAGTCAAGACATCTATGGGTTTAGTTTAAAAGGCAGTGAAGGGTCAGAAAACTAAACATCCTGTTAACATATGCATATAACCAATTCTATAATTGGAAACGTCTGGTTTCACACCTTCACGATAAAGCCATGCACAGAAATATATTTAGAGTCTGCAAGGAAGACTTGTAAGAATCACTTTGAATACAGTTTGACACTTTTATTTACAGATGCATGCATTACATTGTTAACTGACATTAAAGTGGTTTAATACTGACTTGAAGAACTTAGATGTGGAGGGCAAGTAAGACACTGGAGACAGAATGAATGTAACATTACAGCATTTTATTAAGAAAGGAAATACTCCACCAGCGTGCTGCTAACCCAAATGTGTGAACAACAAAACAAAATTGATGTGAATGTGTAAAATACATCTATGAATAAATGTTTTGGGATCTTCTTACATTTACCTTACTTTCCTTGATATGGTTTGATGAGATGTTTGTTGCCATATTTTTAAAATGTGTGTGTAGGAATATGTGTAGGTTGGGTTGTTAGGGTTGGGTTGTTCTGCATCGTATTAAATGTTAATTCTTAGTGCTGACTTTGTCTCAGTTGACCTCCTGAGATGCGTAAAGCACTGTAGGTAACGCTTGGGTCCTCCACCTACAAAACACATTTATAAAATGTGTCATTCCACATTCAATGAGATATTAGCCTCATTTTATTTAGAAAAAGTTAACTAAAATATGGAAATGAGGAGAATTAAAACAGAATTATTTATTTACAACTACTGTCATATCCAGCCCAGGGAGGGCTGGAATGGTACAGGACCTGAGGAATGGAATCATAATATGTAGATAGATGTTGTGTTCTTTGTGGGTATATTGTAGTGGGGATGTTCTGTGAATGATTGCGTATGTATCTGTATGGTTATTTTGGGGGATTTAGGTACATGGGATATACTAATATGTTGAGTAAATTATGTGGGTGCTATTTAGGGGTGGCTCCTCCCCTCTCGTTCACCTGGTACTGGTCAGGACTGATTCTGTCTAATTACCTGACTTCATTCTGCTGGTAAATCAGGCACTACATTAGCCAAGGTGAACGAGAGAGACTCACGGTTGGTTTTTGGGATGCGTGTTGTTGACGCGATCTGAACGCGAGTGTTGAATTTGAACAGAGGCGGCTCGGATTTGGAGTGAGCGTCAGGCTGTTGGTTTACGATTAGAACAATGACAACAGTCAAGGATTGGAGTCCGGATTGGAGGTAGGTTGCACGGCTGCGCTGTGAATGAGGTTGGCATGGCGGGTAGCTCGGATGGAGGGGGGAGGATATGCAGGAGCTTAATGAGAGGTATGACACAGTGAAGGGAGAGGGGCATATGTACATTAAGGTGGCAAAGAGGGGGAAGTACGAGAGGAAGCTTATTAGAGAGGACGGTGATTCTACTTTGGTGGGGAGGGTGGGAGGAGTGAGGAGAGGACGGGATGGGGTAAGAGGCGAGGCAAGATGGAGGAGTTTAAGGTAATGGTGGGGTTTTCCGAGCCTACGAGGAAACTCATGCATCCGTTAGCATTGTCTAAAGCTATTAAGGTGGAAATTGGGCCTGTTAATGATGCGGTGTGTGTAGGTTACGATAGGGTTCTGATTTTTGCTGTCTCTGTATCGCAGTGTGAAAAGTTACTGTCATTGACATCCCTGAATGGGGCTGTGGAATGGGGCTGTGATTAAGTGTCATGTTCTGGCAGGTAGGGCTAAGGTTAGGGGGGTGATTACGGGGTTGCCTCTGGATGTATCAATGGAGGAGTTTCAAAGGGGAAGTTACAGGTGGAATTATGGTGGAGGCAAGGCGTAAAATAAAAATACAGGGAAAGGGGTGGAGAGCCCAACGGTGCTGATAGAGTTTGATGGACGTCTACCCATCAGAGTGTGGTTGGGTTACATGAGCTTCTATGTGAGGGAGTATGTGCCGGCGCCGCTGAGGTGCTTTAAGTGCCAACATATGGGACATGTGGCTGGTGTGTGCAAGGGGCAGAGTCGTTGTGCAAAGTGTGGGGGCCCTCATGAGTATGGGAAGTGTGACGCTCAGGCCAAGCTGAGTTGCTGCAACTGCGGCGGGGAACACAGCGCAGCATATGGGGGATGTAGTGTGCAGGTTTGATTCATTGAAAGGACTGGATATTACAATCCCTAATGTTTGCACCACTTCTAATTCAGGAGTTCTTGAAGGATGGCTGCTATAAGGCTTAACCAGCGGGACACATCATCAGTTGTGTACCTCAGCTTCACAGGGTGTTTCGGCCAATTATCACAATACACCCTCTGCTGAGGCAGGCCCACCACAGGTTGATCAAGCCCGGGTGTGTGTTCCGCGGTTAGCTGTTCGCCTTAGCAGCCCAGATGGTATCACTCCTCTTCAGCTACAGCCAATGGCTCGTCCTCTCTGCGGTATTGGCCAGCTCTTTGATGGCTTGTCTGTGTCCCTGTCCCCTGACTCCGATCTCCCTAAGGAGCTTTGCTGTTGTGCTGGCTACAAAGCCCCTGCACCCTACCTCCACCGGGCGCAATCTTATCTTCCAGCCTCTGTCCTCTCCCTCAGCTGCTAAGTTGAAGTAGCGCAGCTTCTTACGCTCATACGCTTCTTCGATGGCGTCCTCCCAGGGAACTGTCAGCTCTATGATATAGGCGAGCTGGCAGGAATTAGACCAGAGAACGAGGTCTGGTCGCAGGGTGGTTGTTTCAATCTACGGAGGGAAAATGAGCCTCTGATCTAGGTCGACTCGCATCTGCCAATCCCTGGCTGCATTTAGTGGGGTCAGATCAGGGTTTGGGGGACAGCCCTCAGCTTGTCCCCCTCCCGAACAAACGATGGTGGGTGGTGGTGCACATCCTGGTTGTTGAAGGGTTGGGCATTGATGGATACCCTCTTACACTCAAGTTTGTCGGCTAGACACCTGAGGACCTGGTTGTGTCTCCACGTGTATCTGCCTTGAGTGAGGCTGGTCCTACAACCAACCAGGATGTGCTTTAGTGTTCCAGGGGTTGTACACAGTGGGCAGGATGGGTCCTTTCCAAACCATAGCTGTAGGTTTATGGGAGAAGGCAGAACATCATATGTAGCTCGGACGATGAAGCTCAGCCTGTTGGATTCCATGCCCCAGAGTTCGTTCCATGTGAGTTTTCTCTTCTCGACACCCTCCCACGTCATCCAGCGACCCTGTTTGGCTTGTGCTACGGCTTTGGAACATCTGACTGCTTCCTCCTGTCAGCGCACCTCCTCTACTACCATGCTTCAACGTTCGGTTGCAGATGCCTTTTGCCAGAGCGGTGTTACAGTTCTGAGGCCAAAGCCTCCTCTGCCTTGTTGGACACGGCCCACTACGTCACGCTGAAGGAGAGCAGATTTGGCCTGTAGCACGGCTGTGGCTGGGGTCCACTTCCTTCCTGTTGCTAGGGTAGGAGCAGCGCCTCTCACCACAGGGTCCGTTGCTATAGAGTCCAATGCTGCTGAGGCATTTGAGAGGTCCAAGCCACTTCCTCACGTGAGAATTCAAAGTCAAAGTCAAAGTTGTTTATTTGTCATATGCATCGAATGACATCACATCATCTTATGCAGAGAAATTCTTGTGACATGGCTCGACACATCTACACAGTGGGCTTAAAAAGATTATATACAAATTTTAAAACAATAATAATAATAATAGCAATATACTATGTACTGAACAGTGATCTGGAGTGTACACAGCAGAGGTAATGAATATTATAAATATGGCATGGAAATTTCTTTTTTAAAGGTGCATTGAATTCTGCTACTCAGCTGAAGAGTGGATAAAGTGACCAGAGAATGACAGGGACTCAAGAAATGATTTGTAATCAATGTTCTGTGTTAAGGAGCCGAATGGCCTGTGGAAAGAAACTGTTTTTTAGTCTGGTAGTCCGTGCTTTGATGCTCCGGTAACGTCTACCAGATGGCAGCAGTGAGAAAAGGGCACGGCCTGGATGACTGTGGTCTTTTACGATGTTCAGTGTTTTCCTCAGGCATCGCTTGTGGTAGATGCCTTGCACAGAGGGGAAACAACAGCCTATGATGCGCTCCGCTGACTTCACCACCCTCTGAAGGGCCTTGCGATAAGCAGCGGAGCAGCTGCCGTACCAGGCTGTAATGCAACCTGAAAGGATGCTTTCAATGGTGCACCTGTAGAAGTTTATTAAAATCCTGGCAGACATGCCAAACTTCTTGAGTCTCCTCAGGAAGTATAGGCGCTTTTGGGCAGTTTTTGTAGCCGAGTCTGACGGGACCATGTGAGGTCGTCACTGATGAACACACCGAGGAACTTGAACTCTGAAACTCTCTCGACTTCAGCTCCATCAATGTGTATGGGGGCAAGACCCTCCCTCTGCCGCTTCCTAAAGTCCACTATCATCTCCTTAGTTTTGCTGACGTTGAGAGAGAGGTTGTTGCTCTGGCACCAGGTAAACAAGGCATTTACCTCCTCTCTGTATGCGGTTTCATCGTTGTTGGAGATGAGACCAAGGATGGTTGTGTCGTCAGCAAACTTTATGATGATGTTGGAGCTGTGTGTGGCCACACAATCGTATGTGAACAGGGCGTACAAGAGGGGACTGAGGACGCAGCCCTGAGGGGCTCCGGTGCTCAGGGTCAGTGCGGAGGAGGTGAGGTCGCCCATTCTCACCATCTGGGGTCTGCTTGTTAGGAAGTCCAGGTTCCAGTTGCACAGGGATGTGTTGAAACCCAGGGTTCTGAGCTTGGGGATGAGCTTAGCAGGAACAATAGTGTTGAATGCTGAGCTGTAGTCCACAAATAGCATCCTCACGTATGTGTTCCCTTTTTCCAGATGGGAGAGGGCGGTGTGTGCCGTCAGTGCGATGGCATCGTCTGTAGATCTGTTGGGGCGGTATGCAAATTGTAGGGGGTCCAAGG